>JAHBCN010004897.1:0-59736 GCA_019359885.1 Listronotus oregonensis | reverse complement strand
TTTGTTAGATTTGGGCTATATTTTGAAAATTTCTTCGTTTTTTATTCGGAGTTCTTCTAAATTATTATTTTTTTTTTAGTGAAGAAACGAGATTCTAAGATAACTTACCCGTATATATTTGCAATGGCTGCGGCTCAAGAAAGCAAATATATTTAAATTCAAAAAATCTTAAAAAAACATTCCACATTTATCCATCGTTTTTGCGAGTTTTGTTTGCTAGCTCGAGTCAGGCGAATGTAAGTCAATTCGCCTAAGTGTTCCCTATGTTTCTACTACAGTAGACTATCTGTATATTATTTTTGTCAATATTTTTTTATTGGTTTTATATTTCATATTCACTGCGTGCTGCTAAAGTGCATCAGTGCAAATACAAATACTTGTGTGGTTAGTTTTAAAGAATATTTTTTTTAAAAATAAAAACTATTTTTTTTTGTATAGAAAAAAAATAATAAAATGCATTAAATACAAAAATTTTAAAAAATTCAGGTGCTGCCAGCCGCCGTGCAAAACAAAAAAAATCGGATTAAACAGTTTCTCTACAAAAACTATGGGCCAGTTCTTGCAGACGACTACAAAGACACTGTAAGTCTCATAGATTTAATCACTAAAAATACAGGTTTGTGACCACAGACCTGCATATCCTATATCTATATTTTTACGCAATTATGTAAAAATAGGTAGAAATTGCACCAGTAAAATTAAATTTTGGGGATGTGGTTTATGGTTTAGAAAATTTATTTCTGCCTTTTTTTTGGTGTTCTTAAGAAAGTTTAAAATTTAGGGAACAGTGCTGTTAAACAATCTTGTCCACGCATCAGGGAAAAAAAGTCACGCGGGTATGGGAAAAAACCGGCTGAGTTTGCCTGAATAATACGGTGAGGTCCGAACTTATAATAAATAACTGTAACCATGTATAAAGTTAAAAATGTCAAAATACACTTTAACTTTTTTTCATTTTTTGTACAACGTTTTTGGTTTTTAAGGAAAATATTACGTATATTTAAAATTATTTAATATAATTATTTAATTTTCTTTAACGCGTTTAATTGTGTAATTTTAGATTTTATATCATTTGCTTTGATATGGAAAGATTAGATGCTGACACTTCACAGCCTTCTGTTTAAATGGTCGATATTTTTATTAGATTTCTTTTTTTATCAAAAATGAAAACACAACTATTTTGATAAATGTCAAACATTGTATGATAGTTTAGTTACTTATGATAAAAAAGGGCAAGATAGTGGAAATGAGTTTATTTAATTATTTATCTATTTAGTAATCCATATCTCAAAATAAAACGTCGAAAAAAATTTACTTTAGATTTGTGGTCAGTGCCTCCGTATGGAAAAACTCATCGAAATCAAAGGCTCAAACAAAGTAAAAAAGTACCATGATTTAGATTGTTTTTTTGTTTTAGGGTATATAATATTATAAATTTATAATATGTATAAAAGTACAATAAAATAATATCACGTCATGCAGGTAACATAAATAAGTTTAACGATAAGTATTGGTTTTTACATAAGCATTTTTGTATTATTTTTAAAAATCTTGTTACAGTCTACGAAAGCTTGGGCTTAAATACTAACGTAGCGTGGGTGTCTTCAGTGTGACAAAACTAGATATTATTGGATTTGGGAAAAGGAAAACTTTTGCGTGTATTCGATTCCAGTCTGGACACTCTGGGAATAACAGAAGGAAGGGAGTCGAAAGTTTGGGACCGCTTAAGTGGGACTGTAAAAGAATGCATAAAAGTGGCACCATGTGTTACTCTGTTGGGACCTGCCAGAGGAATTATACTTGCGAACTCCTTGGAACAGAAGCCGTGAAAATATCCAAAAAAAAGCGACATATCCTCTATAGTCTGTCGGTGGGTAGGAGAACAAAGCTTTTGTGTAAGCGTGTGACGCAGTATACTAAATTTAAAAATTGGGATAGGGGCGCCAAAATCACCTCCCCCCCCCCCAATGAGAAGCTGTTCGCTCCGGCCCTGGAAGCAACCAAATTTATACCATGTAGGGACTGTATGCAGAATAACTGCAATGGAAAATTACAGAAAAAAACGGATTACAGTTTAACTCACATTTTTATTGAGCCGTTAAATATGGAGACTAAAACCTTTGAACTCAACATTTCCTTGGACATTATTCCGAAAACAATTATTATTAATGAAAAAACGTACATATTGAGAGGAGTAATTGGTTATATAGGGCCACAAAAGAGGTCGGTCTTTTCATTTGCTACTGTCTTCGTCATAATAATAAGTGGGAGAAATTTGATGACAGGAACACTAAAAGCCAACCATGTTCCGGTAAAAAAGTTGTCAGAGTTTAAATGTTTTTGTATACTTTGTAAAATATAATAAAGAAGATTTTTACATATTAAAAATAACTAAGAATATTTTTATTTTTCTTAACAAGAATGTCAGTTAATATTAAAATGTATATCACATACAGTGTGTCCCGCTTTTCAAGGATACACACACCCTAATAGTTATTAATAATGCAATTTTCTTGAAATTTTGGTGGTAATTGTATGTTAAAAAAATGAAGTAGTTGGCATTTTATTAAGCATTGGCGTGCTCTGTTGGGGGGAGGGGGAAGGGTAAAACTTTTTTTGGGAAAATGATATTGACTTTAGATACATAACTTTTAATATCAGATCAGTCATTTTACAACCCCCCACGCAACACCGCACGCCAATGGTAAAAAAAGTTTACTATATCAACTAACTAACCAAAACTACCAAAGTTTTAAAAAAAATCACATTATTAATAACTGAGATATTAGGGTGGCTTTTTTTGAAAAAATTTAAAAAAATATTTAAAGTTTTAAAATATGAATTAATGAAATAATTTTTGGAGATGTTAACTTTAAATCTGATAGAAAAAGTTATCTAAAATAAGCACTTTTCCTTTTCCAAAAAAAGTTTTTTCACTCCCTCCTCCGCCCATACAAATACCACCAAAATTTAAAGAAAATCGCATTACTAAACTGAGATATTAGGGTGTATTTATAAAAAGCGGGACGCAGTGTATGTACGTGTTAATGTAAATCATATACTAACAAACTTTGGGATGAATAGGTATATTAATTAAGTGACCTGAATGAGTCAATTATTTTTACATAATATTAATAATGCATATGCATGTTATATAAAGTTAAAGAATAAATTGGTTTCTTCAATCAAAACAAACAACGCAAAAACCTAATATTTTGCAACAAATCAAAAATATTTTATAAACTATCAGCGATTTGTTTCTGTTTTTTAATATTTTTTTTTCGTGCAAATGCTTTATATTTTGGTTTTTTATACTAAGATTAACGGCAACAAATTTATTCTGTTTTTATCCGTAAGAATAATGCATAATAAAGTTGGTTTGGATATCAACAATGCGGTTGTGCAAAAATTTAGCTATCCTTTGGCATGATCAAAGTTTAAAAAAGCTATCATTTGGTATAATCAATCATAAATTTAAAAAACGTTGAAAAGAGGGGGAACTACGGATATATTTTATCATACGTCGTCATACCTCTTTTGGGGCACTTGTGCAAAAAGCACCAATGGTTGTGCAAAATTGTGCAAAAATCAATCTATTATTTGATATAATTAAAGCTAAAATACTTGGGGTGGGGGGGCTACGGCTATATTTTATAAGCGTTATATCTCTTTTGGGGCACTTGTGCAAAAATTGCCAATAGTTGTGCAAAATTGTGCAAAAATAAATCTATCATTTGATATAATCAAAGTGAAAAAACTTTGGATGGGGAGGGGGCTACGGATATATTTTATAAGCATAATACCTCTTTTGGGGCACTTGTGCAAAAATCGGCAATGGTTGTGCAAAATTGTGCAAAAATCAAGCTATCGATTGACATAAAAAAAGTAGAAAAAAATAAGTGGGGGGACTGGCGTTAAGTTGGCCTCCCCACAATTACATAGTCACAGTTACTCTTGCGCAGGTGTGCAAAAATTAAAAGTTCCTGTGCAAAATTGTGCAAAATGTGTGTAAAATTCACACGTAGAAAAAAAGATATTTATTAGTGGGGGGGCCAACTTAATCGACCCGTAGATCTGCTACCCAGAGGAATGGCACTCCGTATCTTTCCTATTTAGCGATAAAGAAAGAGATAGGCAAGAGAAGAGATACTTATCGCTTTGGCTTTGACACCGGTTCGGTATATTTCGCGAAGTGGTATCGGATAGAGATATTTGGTATAGACCGAACTAAAAACTTCTTTTTATGGCTTTTGCCCCTATCCTTACGTAAAAGAAGAACGAATAAACCAGAGTTTATTAATCTAAAGGGGGTTATGACATCCGCCATATTGAAAAACTCTTGTGTGACGTCAAGAAGGGTCCATTTCGGCCATGTTGGATTTTATGCCGGACAGTGGCGTAGAATTGAGGTGGAAACGAAAAACTGCTTTTATACCGACGAACAAAATTTATATTTCAAAAATATAAATGTAATTCAATTAAGTATTGAAATTAAAAATTAAAGCGACAACACGACGATGGCGTACCTTTTCAATGGTATCTACTACATTAAATATTTTAAAAAATGAAAAAAAAAATAAAATGTAGAAAATACTGATGATTGCTAATTTGTTATAATTATGAGTACTTACTCTATTTTTAAACACACGATATTGAATTATTAACACCTTTTTTCTTTAATAATACCCACCTATATTACGACGTTTATAAAATTTTATGAGCAAGTAAAGAAGTTTGGGGACTTTAATTATTTTTTTATCTTGGAACAGTCCGCGAAGGCTGAGGCCTAGTAAGAACGCCCCGTGGGTGGCTGAAGTGTGTTAAGAGGGAGTTTATTCACAAGAGACTTAAATTCTGCAGGTAGCAGGTTCCATAGTCTTGACACTCTAGGGATGAAGGAACGAAGAAAGCGGGAAGTTCAAGGCCTCTCTAGCTGAACTGTTAAAAGATGCATAAAAGTTGCACTACGTGTTGCTCTGCTGGAAGCTGCCAGAAAAAGAATTATATTGGCCAACTCGTCTAAGCAGAAGCCGTGAAAATACCTATAGAAGAAAGGCAGGAAGGAAGCTTTTCTGTAAGTGCAGGATCAGAAATGGGCTTTTACAAGCTATCTTGAAGATCTTTGTAAGATTACAAAATATCCAACTCCAAATCAGATACTGGAAGCCATAGAAAAATTAACTTTTTTTTAGGAATTTATGACGGTGTTTTTGTATTACTTCATAAATATATAAACTTGTCTAATTTATTTTATTTTGAAAACTAATTATGTTACTTTTAAAAACTAATTATTTATTTACTTACAGACCATACAGCATCTTGATATTGCAGAATAATAGCAAAATTTTCCACTTTGGCAATAAAATTAATTATTTTATGTAAAAAAATGTGAATACAGGTTTATTGCTAAAAAACTAAACTTTATTTGTTTCACAACTACAACACTACAATACATTTACAATTGCAACAATTAAATAAAATACAACTAAAATTTTTACATTTTGAAATAGATATGGAAGAAAAGAACACAGTACTTAGTGGTATTATTTAATAATATTTTGTGGTATACTACATTTCATATTTTGAAACATACAAATCATTTAAGCATTAAAATCCTACTTAATACAAACACAAAAATTTCATTTATAGTTTGTTGGCAGCCCTTGCAAGATAAAACAAAGAATTAGATCTCGTGTTCTTATTTGGTACTCGAAAGTTTAACTTACTTACAAGTTCTTCCCAGTCCACTTCATACTACACAATCTAAACAAAAACTTCTTCAGTGCAAGGTAGGTTTACATCAGTTAATTTTAAACTTGTAAAAGGCAAATCTAAAAAATATAAATTATATTTTAAAACATTTTTTTTTCACCATAATATACCAAGTAATTGGAAGATAATTATCCAAAAAAAATTAAATACAATTAAAGAATGTAACTAACCGCAAACTTAATAAATGTACAAAATAATGGGAAAAAAATATTAAATACACATTCTGAAGGTACATTAATGCATATACCTAAAGTTGATCAGTTCTAGGTATAAGCAATTCAATATTGACTATTTACTTTCTTGACAACAAATAACTATAATTAAAATCACACAAAAATTTCAATTTACTTACTAATAACTGTGTAACTACATTCAGAGTTGTGAAGAGTCACTGGTGGACTTAAAAACCGTGTTTGTGTTATCCGAGGTGTAATAATGAAAACTGAATGGAACTGCTACAATAAAAAAAATATTTGTTAGTAATAGCAGCATTAGGATATATCATATTTTTCACCTTACTTTCTTTTATTAATCGCCTTTTTCCTTTTTGATCAGGATCTCATAATCACCGCTTTTGCAATTTTTCTGGAAGACATATAAAAATCGTCTTTTTTAACATGCTTCAAGCAAATAACAGAATTCTTATGGGAAACTCAACTTTTTGGTCTATTGCACACTAAGAACTAATTAAAACTACACGACTAAACACTACCAAAAACAATATAGTAAAAACAGTCAAAACCAGTAAAATATCAACTCTGTACACAAATATTTTCAACTGTAAAAATAACCCCATATAAAAACTTCGACTTGTGGCACGACTCTGTCCACAGCTGAGAATGCTAGTAACTTTGAGAGTTACCCGACAGGGCCGCCAACATAAGCGACCCTTTTCACACCCTCACGTCTTGGACTTTTGCTATCCCCATTCTCGACGCTGTCATAACCCCTTTAGATTAATAGACTCTGGAATAAACCAGCGAGGAAGGGACGACATAACCTCGTTTACTGACTAATTTTCTTTAATTGTTTTGTTATTGTTTTTTTTTCGGAAAATGCTGCATGTACAGAGATAAAACAAAGAAAGAATTTATAGAAAAACGCGTCCAGAAACAAATTATGTGGAATGAAAGTGACATTTTTCGCTACATGACGCAAATTTGACTAACCGCATTGTTTCCGGGATTTATCGATCTTTTTCGCCTAAATGGATTTAGTAGCATATTTTTTTGAAAATTTACTGGCCCATATTTATTTATTTATTAGTATATATTAGTATTTTTATTGTATTTCATTAAGTTATTTATTTTTTAGTGATTTTATGTGTTTTTAACTTTTATTTTATGTATTTTTATGATATGACGTATTTGTAAACTGTTATGCTTTTGTTAGTTGTTCTCTTTTAATTTTATTTTTGAGATTGTGACTTACATTTTTAAATGGTTTAAAGTCGCGGTAACAAATTTTTAATTTTGATAGCTCTAAGCAAGGTATTGTAATGTATTTTTAACTATGTTTTATTATCCTATGTAAATTATTGATTAGCTGAAATATTTGCTAAATAAAGAATTTAATAATAATAATAATATGGTAGAGCGAATTAGAAGTACAGCAATACTTTGTAAAATTGGAATTTTAATTGCATTAAGATTATATTTATGCTACGGGAAACTACCAAAGTATCAACCTAATAACTCATGTTTGATACTGAACCAATTATTATACCTCATTTATATGTTTGCTTGCAGTTATGTATGATTTTTAGGCATATAGGCAGGCCTATTATGTTTATTTTATTAAAGCAAATTCTATACTTATTGTAACAAATAGCGTACGTTCACTAAATAAATCAATGCAATTAATTGCAGAGATACAGATTACTGGTATATAATAACAAATTATTAAATGTGTACTAAAATGTCCTTTTTCCTATAAAATCAAAGTCATGTACCAAAATTTTTTATTACTAAAAATTTTCTAAATAAGATCTTTCCTGGGAGCCGTCTCGATTTACTACTGGAGGCAGCGCAGCCTCTTGGGTCTTTTGTGCTATTCAAAATAAGGTAAGGTTAGGATTAATTTCTTTAGGTTTGCAATAACCATTTAAAATTAGTTAAAATAGTATTTTCACCTACAAATAGATATTAGGTTTTAGGATATTTTTAACTTATATTGTTCTGTAGGCTAGAAGCGTAAGAATATTTTTATTTCATTTTAATTGTTCTTGTGTACACATATTTGGTTTTAATTATTTTTATATGAGCCTTTGAGATGTTTCTTACCAGAAAGTGAATTTAATTTTATATAATATAATTACTTGTATTTTAAATATATTATTATTATGCACTACACATAGTTTTTTATTGAAAAAAATGATTTTGATGGAAAATAAAGGATATTAATTTTATTATATTATGTTCTTTAAAACTCCAACACCGGCTTCGAAAATCACAAACAAAAATTTATTTTTAATTAAACTCGTCAACAGAGATAGTTATATAATGTTGTATATAAGATAAAATGAAACTGAACTATATCTATTTCAAGGAGACACCTCGGAAGGTGTCGCTATTCCGTCTCGTTTCGTTCATGTAGACGCACTTTAGCAGGCGAAAAGGGGAGAAAGTGCGTGTAGTTCGGGAGTTGCCCATGCCGGGGCGCTCTTTTTTCCGTCTCGTTTTCATAACACGGCATCGGCAATCTCCCTACTCATCTCTGTCATCGGATAGTATCGCATCTCAACGAAATTGAACGACCGAGCATACAGATTACCGAATAGCAAAGAGATGCTCATCTCTGTCGCTATTTTGTTTACAGAGTGTCACCTCAGACTTTCCACCCCTTTCATATTCGGTTGAAAAGAATCAGCTGAATACATTATAATGCATACTAGTTTACTCCAGAATTGATACCAAACAGCTAGTCCTAAATTACTCTGACGATAACAAACGGTTTTTTCACAAAAAAGTGTAACATAGAGTACTCTATTTCTGGATAACAAACAGACCTTTTGTTTTAATTAGTCGTTGATCGTTAGTTTCTTTGGTCTTATTACGGGAAAAATTAAATATAAAATCTGGCTTAAAACCATAAATATTTTGTAACAGTTGGTTTCAAAAAGCCAATATTGGGAGGCCGGTAACAAAAAAACATGCTTTATTTAATCAGAATTGGTAGGCTGTTATTTGTCTGCTTGCCGGCAATACGACTTCATGTTAAAGAGAGTTTGCTGGGAAGTTTATTAAATGCTCAAATTGGCAATCATTCACATCCATGTAGTAAGTTTTGGTTTGTTCAAAACGGTCCCATACATTACGCACCATTTCGCGTTTAGTTTGAAGGCATTCATTATTTATACGATTTCGAAAAACAACCAGTGATTCGGACTGGGTCGAATAATTCTTAAATTTCAGATGACCCTATATGAAAAATCGAGTGGACTAAGATCAGGTGATCTGGGTGGCCACTTAATATGTTCCCTGCTTTAAAAGTTAATTTGCAGATTGTACGAAATCATCATTACTTAGTGAATGTTCTCTTAGAAAGATCCACTTCTAGGCTAAAGATGGAGCTCCAAAAAAGAATTTCCTGTAAAGTTATATAGGGTCCTATCCATTGAGGTATTATAGATAGAGCAGGGGAGCCAGGACTCGAACTGAAAGAGAGAAAAGATTACAGTACTCTATATATCTCTCTCTAGCATTCGTCAGTTAAGAGAGACAGATGGGGTACCGCGATCTTCTTTCTTTTTCTAACCGTCGGACGTTTTCGCGTACCGGCAAATATATGTCATCCCTGCTCTATCTATAATACCTCTATGGTCCTATTTAATTATTCTTTAATAAATAGTTATGTCTTCCAGAATATAATATGTACTGGATGCAGCCTTAATTGTCGCTTGACCGGGACAACAAGCATGCAAAAGAGAAACAAAGTAGGTGTATAACTTTTCTTTCTCGCCATCCATTATCAGCTCGCAGAGCGAGAGAGAAAGATGATTGGTCGGCCTTTCCCCGCCAACCAATCAGAACGTTGGATCGAGGGACAGAAAGGTTATACACCTATTCTTTTTTCTCTCGCATGCTTATTCGCACGGCCTTGCGGTTAGGCTGCCTCTATAGGTTTATGCTCGAAGGGTTATGTTATTAAAATTTATAAAAATTTAAAAATGCAACACAACAGTTCCTGTTTGACCTCCGATCAGTGAAGTGCTCGTGATAAAAAAAAACTACATAGTTTTTTCCGGGAAGGCGGCTGAAGGTGCTGTATCAACAGCTTTTACCATCGGGGATCAAGGAGAAACTCAAGCCAAACGTGGAGTCCTTTTTCTGGGGCTAAGCGCGGCGGATTCCATACCGTTTTTTCGGGGGGCCCCCCCACGCAGGGTTTTTTTTTCCCCAATGGCGGAAATGGTTGCGCGCTCAGCAGGGGGGCAGTACTGAAAAAAGGTTTGGGATACCGAAGCAGTCCTTGGTCGGACCCCATTGTTTGTCCCCTTCATAATTTTTTATTGAAAAAATTAATTTTTTGGAAAATTTTGGAATTTTTTGGGGTTACAGACCCCGGGCCCCCCAAATTTTCCCCAAAAAAACAAAGCCCCCGGGAAACAACGTGTGTCGGGAAAAGGGGAAGCGGGAATTTGCCCACCCCAAAACGGAGACCAAAAAAATGAAACAAAAGAACCATATAATCTAAATAGGTATTATGGTTTAAAAAGTGCTGATTAGGGCGATTATAGTTTTTTAGAGCAAGCAACAAAACCTCTTCTCAATTTTAGTTTTCTTTAGGCAACTCAAAGATTTTTACTTTAAAGCAGAAATTATCCAGAATCTAAAAATTATACGTATTATATAGTTTGTCCAAGCTAACATTTTTGCGTTGGCTTACATGAATCAGGCTAGTTCAAAAACAAAAATCACTAGACTCAACGTCAAAATCAGCTGATTGGCGTAAATCACCCAGTAATGGATTAAAGGCGTTTCAATTTTTGTATTAAATTTTTCTTGTGTTTGGGTGTGTTATTTTGTGTTTTAAAGTAATTAGTGAGATTAGAGATTGCTCTGCAGTGTTTTTATTTATTTATTTATTTATTTGGTGTGGACTATTTGACATTTTTTATATTTCATAATTTATTTTATTTTGGACTAAGTTTTTATTTTTATTGGCTTTAAGAAAAAACCACTAGAATAGATATTCTTAGAGTATGAATCCCAGTGATTACTGTATTCTAGTTCGGAAAAGCTTCGAAACCCACTTCAGAGCTGTGATGAGTCGGAGGTAAGAAAATATAACCTAATATATATTTCTTGAAAAATATTGCTATCAGAATAGTGATCTTGCATAAGGTAAAATAACTCGTTTTAATAGGATCATAATCTAAAAATACATCCTCAGATGTGCGAAATATTTTTAGATTTACCTAAATATATATTTATGAATGTATTTTTTATCCCATAATGGCATTTGCTGACAATATAAGAAGCAAAATATGAAATTTATAAGTAACTTAAGCTTAATTAAAAAAACCAAAATGTGCAACGCATGAGAAGGAAATTTGCAAAAGATTTTATGTAAAATGAAGATTTAGGAGGGAATAAAAATCTTTGGGTGTTTTTCGATGAAACCTGGATCTTATCGAACAGCTCTTTCCGCAGATCTTGGCAGGATGATGATGTATATTTCAGTGGAAAGGTAAAACATTCTCATGACTAATTATATGCTAAAAAAAACAATTAACTAAGTCCCTTATCAGTAATTTACTTCTGACTTCACTCTAGACACTCATAGTATGCGAACACTTAGACTTCAGGCATAAGGGGTATTCTGAGAAAAAATAAATATATGACAGATTCGGTAGATACCTCAGTTAGCGTCTCTTTCATACATAGGACATATGATTAAACCTGTAGCTCTCAAACAACATTAAACTACAGAACACACTTGCTGAATTCTTATGAAATATTAAAGTATATTTAATTAAATCACTATTCAAAACTTATATTTTCCTCAGATACATGGTTCTACATGCTGGTTCCGAAAAAGGATGTTGATGGTGCCAGTAGAATTTTTAAATTAAAAACAAAAACAGGAGATTACCATGGCGAGATGAAACGTGAAAATTTTTAGAAGTGGATTAGAGATGATCGACTACCTAATTTGAAAAGGCCTTTATTAGTCATTTTAGATAATGCCAGCTACCACAGCAGGTTGTTAGAAAATTGGCCAAATAGTGGCTGGAAGAAAGAAAATTTGGTTAAATGGTTAGAAGACCGTAATATTCCTTTTGCAAAATCGGCGACAAAATAGATTTTGTGGTGTTTGATTCAGCGCCTACCAAAGTCTCCCAAATCTTATGTCGTCGATGCTCTTATTCGGGAGGTTGGCATCAAGCGCTGCGCTTGCCTCCATATCATTGCGTATTCAATGCTATTGAAATGATATATATATATATATATATATATATATATATATATATATATATATATATATATATATATATATATATATATATATATATATATATATATATATATATATATATATATATATATATATATATATATATATATATATATATATATATAAAGCTTGACTGCAATTTTTTCCCCATTTTATGGGACCCAAAATTATTAGTATATTAATAAGGTAAATGGTAATAAAAATAATTTACAAGTTATCTTCTTTTTACTTTTTAGCTAGCTTTTTTTTATTAAACTACCTTACTGCTTTTAATAAAAACTAAATATTAAATGAGACATCCCCATTCCACATTCCCAAAATGCTTGGACTCACAAGCATCCATTTACAGTCCAGCTGCTAAAACGCCAAACCTTCCACTTTGTCTGCTCTCTTATCTTAAAAGTATCTAGACTAGTATCTGCTGCGTGCAGATTGCATTCATTTTTCTTTCCTCATTGCATATGTTTGCTTTTCTCATAAAAACCCCTGAATGACACTGCCACTTCTAAAGCCTTAAACACGACCTTCCAACGTTTTTGATAAATTTATTTTATAAAATATAAGCATCTTATTGTGTTAATGATACTCTGAATAAATAAATGATTATTACTGTTTTGTTTTATTTATTTTATTATTTAATATAGGAAGCAGCTAAAGAAGTTATATGAGATAAAATAAATCGACTTCTCTTTAGGCATCTTTAAAAAATAGTAAAATTGCATAATAAGAGATATCGAACTATCCCTTATAGTGAGATATTTTATTAGGATATTTCAATTCAACTGTAAAGAGTTTTCTTGCAAATATAACAAAACATAACAGGCCTGTTTGTTATTCAGAAATAGTGTACACTATTTTACATTTTTGTACGTACCTTATTAACAATTATTAATAAAATAAATCTACCTTCTGGGCAAAATGGGCAAACGGGTGACGTCCAAATATTACCTATATTTGCGGACAAATAGTAAAAAGGTTTGTTCCAGCACGTCGAAAAACCGTCACCGAACGATCACGCTCATGCGCAGTGATTAAAGTGCGTTCCAAGAGAAATGTGACGATTATCGGACGATCCTGTTTGTGTACCAACAAAACTTGGGATCGTTTAGTTACGGTTTCAGAAAGGGTAATTCTGATACATGGCCTAAATTGAAAACTGTTTGGGTTGACTTGCGTATTGAACATCTTGGCACTGGATTTTTAATTTTTAACAGCTGTTTCATGTTTATTGTTTCATATTTCATCTTCATATGTTTACTGTTAAGGTAGGATTATGCAGAAAAGTTAAGTTAATTTAAGTTAACAAAAATTAAGTTATTATAAATTAAGACATTTGTGTAAAAACATGCCAATCAGTTTAAAAATAACAAAAAAAATTTAGCATACGTAGGGCAAATCACTGTTAATAGGGTTTTCGTGATTTCTATTTTATTGGTGCACTCTCTGGCAGCTGTCCGGTAATTTGTTAACTTCTTAAATAAATATTTGTCTAAAACATATATAATTTTGTTACATTTTTTTATAAGTGGGAAAGAAGAGTTTCTTAAGCCTATTTTATGATGTTATTGTGTGGGGGTTTAATTATTTTAAAAAGGAAACGTTTATTTCATTTTATGATAAAGTTAAAAAATTAAAATAAGTTAAGAAAGTTAAAAGTTGTTTATCTTTTTTAACTTAACTTAATTATTAATTTATGTGTATAATTAAAACCATTTAATCACATAATGTTTATCTTTTCTTGTGTGACTTTAACTTTTTTTTAACTTTAATTTAATTTTTCTGCATAATCCTAACTTTTATTTAGCGAATAGCGTGCAACGTGCTTTAGCATTTTCTATTTCCTCCCTTGTTTAATTATTCAAAAACATTAATTTTTACACCTCCTAAGCACATTATTAAATTTAATTATCTTTAAAGATGAGTGACGATATTATGAGTGATATTTGCTTAACTTTGATCACAAAAATAATAAAAGTAGAAAAGTAGGGTTATATTTTTAAAACAAAAAATTCAAAATTTTTTGATTTGACAGTCCCAAAAACGATCCCCAAAGCGATCCAACGTTTGTACTTTTCGTACCGTCACGAAACTAATTTAAGGCCGCGCATGCGTCTAATGGCCGGTTGCACCAACAATTTTAAGAGACCCTTAGCATTAAGTATTCCTTAAATCTCCAATCTAGCCAATCACATTGCTTGTTTGACCATTTTAAGAGCATTCATCATCAGCTGATCAAGTTCAAATCGTGCTTCGACGGTAATAAACGAACAACAGACCATGTGGTGACCACTGGCAACAATGTACGGTCGCTATGCCAACCGCAACAGACGATTATTTCTGACCAGGGTCGGTTTAGGTATTTTTATATATAGGTTTTTATATAATAATAAACAATAACAAGCATGTGTAACAAAAGGCTTTTTTTAATTGATTTTTGTTATTTTTATTACAGTTATACAGCGTAAGGTATGAATTTCCATTATTATTTACGTTTGCTCTATTTTTATGGGAAACACTCAAAGGTCAATTTAATTTTTATTCCTTCTTTAGAACTTAATTAAATATCTATTTTTTTACTGACAGTTGAAAAAAATGTGACGCCATCGACATTTTTTAAAGGTACAGTGACGGAAATAAAATTTCGTACACTTAGGTTAACATTTTATGTCAATTTTGAATATTTTGGTAAACTTGGCTTTTTACCTTTTTCTCACCTTAATTAATATTCAATAAAATACATGACTCAAAATAAATATATAGTTTATTTTATTCAAATATTAAAGAAAAAACACTGGCTTAATATTTCAAAGCGGCACCATTTTTTTCCACTAATAAGTTTAAACGTGTGGGCATTGATGCAATCAGCATTTGTGCATGGTGAACATTGTAATTATTCCAGGTTTCTTCAATTTATTCCACAAATCATCACTGTTTTGTGGATGGAAATCATTGTTCTTGTTAATTTCCTTTAAGATATATCCCCAAACGTTTTCGATTGGATTGATATCAGGGCTTCTTGAGGGCCAAGGTAACAATGAAATGTTATTTTCCAGTAGCCAGTCCGAAATTCTCCTTGCTGTATGGACGGGGCAGTTGTCATGCTGGTATATAAAATTTTCTTGTTCAAATATATTGTTTACCGATGGCAACATAACATTTTGGAGTATGTGTATATAAGCTTGACTATTAAATCTTTCTCGAATACGGTGGCATATGCCTAGCCCTCTGAAGGCATATACCCCCATACTTTAACAGAAAATCTTCCACTTGTTTTAACATGTTGGGTATATCTTTCTTCGTACCGTGTATTTTGCGGCCTAAAACACTTTAGTCTGCCCGCTATAATAAGATTAAAAAATCTTCTCATCGGTAAATACTCCCCCTTTCCCAAAAATCCATACCTTGCTTAAATATTCCAGTGCAAACCCCATTCTTTGATGTTTATTTATATCGGTCAAAAATGGCTTTTTAGAAACTACACTGCTTCGCAATTCCGATTTTTTCCTAATACGATTTCTTGCCGTTCTTACCCCAGGAAAATTAGTTTAGTTGTGTGCATCTACAGCTTTTCGAAATGGATTGTTTCGCAAAAAAACAATCAGATCATGGGTGCTTCTTGATTTCCCAACTTGCTGAGCTATTCTTCCCAAAAACACCTTCTTCGAATAGGTAATTACTCTCGCCTTTCTAGTTCATTAATTTTCCAAAATTAAAAAAAAAAGTAAAATAATATAATTTTGAAATGTGTGACATATAACAATTTGTCAAGAAAGGGTTTATATTTCCAGGTGATCCAGGTACGCAAAAACCAACATTACACTGGGAAAAATTAGGTGTACGAATTTTAATTCAGTCACTGTACATACGGCTTAGGGATACATCATTTTAAAGATCATATTTCACACAGAATGCTCCTATATTTTGGCAGGGTTCTGTCAAGCTATTTGAAAATGTGACCAACCATATTTTGCAATTCAATAAGGTCTTTTTCACTGGGCGGCATTTTTAGTTTATTGAAAAAAACTTACTTAGTTTAACGTAAGCTCTATTTTCATATTTGACATTGAATTTTATGTTTGTGTAATTTGTTTCCTTTCCATCAGGTATTTAAAAAAGTGCAATTATAGAAAATTTGAAACAAATTATAACGTATTAATATAACAGCAAACTTTAAAAAGTTTAATTATAAAAAAGAGTAAAACAAATTATAAAATAATCCCGTAATAAAATAACAGAAAATTTTCATAAACTTTAAAAAAGTACATTTTAAAAAGATTAAAATTAATTATTATAAATTAATATCACGTAATAATATAAATAACAGCAAATAAACTTCAAGAAAATTAAAATTATAAAAAAAATAAGACAACTTATAAAATAATACCACGTAATAATTTAACAGAAAATAGACTTATATAATAATACTAGTGCAAAACCCGGCGTTGCCCGGCTCGAAAACTGCAGCAATGATTGTACAATGAAGGTATCAAAAGTTTATTTCTCACTCTAGATACAAAAATAACCATTTTACCTGTTCGCCCGCATAGCACTGCTAAAACTATGGTTAATTTTGTTGATCCTATATTTTGTTTCCTGAAAATTAATTTTTGTTTTTTCCCCATAGTATTAATAGTAGTCAAAAATATATTATAAATCGGCTTGCCATATGTCCGGATTTATTAACCATGTCCGGACTTTTGTCGGACTCGTAAATGCGTCCCGGATTTTAAATATTTGCTGCAGCAGTCAGTCGCAGCGCGTTGCCTGTATTCTGTTCAGTAAGTAGTTTTACTTTTAGTTTGTCTAATTTCTACAACCATTTCAGTTAGGTAAAATAGTAGAAAAAATTTCGTGCACGCGTTTCACAATCGCTGCTATTTATACTAGGGGTCTGATGGACCGTCCGGACTTTACTCTAATAAATTATGGCAACTCTAATTATAAACCTTTCATAACAATAATATCCCCCTTACCGTTTTTCATAGCAAGTCGTCTATTTTTCCGACTTGTTAAAAAGACATAATCGTTTTCTACCACATTCATTTTCTTTATTTTTTTGTCCGTCCCATCTTCAAAAGGCAAATCAAATTAACAGGCACGCCAATATTAACAAATATTATTTTAATCTGCTAAAAATAGACATGAAAATCGCTTCCCATGCCACCTGCCACCACGTCGACATCCTATGAGGGTTGCTGCGTTGCCAAGTGTTTTAAAAATCTAAAGGTTTCGTTTTTTTTTCAAAATTTATTAATTACGAAATTTAAAAGTTTGACAAAAAAACTAGGGGTTTATTTAAAATTTTGGTCTCTTCATAAATTATGGGGAAAATGGTAAACAATGAGGGAAAGTATTTAAAAAAAATAAATATTACACAATAACAAAACCTTTCCCTCATTTGTCGATATAATTAGAATATATTTCCAAAATTTTGTTTAATTTCGTTCGTTAGTTTTGGTGCCATTCTTTAAAACAAAATAGCTTGTAAACAGCAGGTATGAATCCTCTTAAGGTTTACTTTGTGCTAAGGGTGCCTTAAAATTGTTGGTGCAACCGGCCATAAGCGCACCAAAAAACAGTTCAAAAACGATTTCGAAACGATACCGGATTTCTTGTTGGAACAAACCTAAAATCGAGCACTCCTTGTTAAGTTTACTACCCTTGATATCAGCCAACTTAAATCTGAAAAACAAAATTTACTAATATGTAGGGATATTCGCATTGCCAACCTATAAAAATGTTAGCTTGGACAAACTATACCTACCTATTTTAGACATAGAGGTATTATAGATAGAGCAGGGATCTATCTATCTCTTTTTGCTGACCCATGCGAGAGAGAGAGAGAGATAGATAGAATACTGTAATCTCTTTCTTTTTAATCGAAGGACAATTCGAAGCTTCCCGTGCTCTATCTATAATAGGTACCTCTATGATTTTAGAAGGTTCTCTACTTATTTCCCAAAATTTTGTTATTGTCAATTCTGTTTTACATTCTTGTTCTCACGCATTATTGTTATTCTAAAATATATTTTTTTATCATTTTTTAGAAATATATGATTATATACTCATAAACTGATGCACAAATTGAAATTATTTTTAACCCGATTTTAATACTTGTTGCGACATCTATTACGGACTATCTAAACTTCTCCTAATTCGATAAATTTCGCATTTTTAGATCCTTGATCTTAACTATCGTACTGATCTACTTGTCGATAAAATAAATTTAAATTAAAAGCATAAACCTATTTCAAATATTGAAAAACTATTAGATAAGAGAAAATTTTTGTTATTGGGCCCTACTGCAAAATTTTAATATACAGTTAAGGTAAAAGTAAAAAATATTTAATTTTATATAATTTGATATTTGGATACTAAGAACATTTCAAACGTCTTTACGGTGACATTACAGGTACCGATAATAAAACAAAATTCCACAAATGACATTTATTTGTTTAAGTGGTTCCTGTTTTTCTTTCTTGTTTTTTTTTTAACGACTTTTTAAATTTTTCATAATATATTCTTAATAGAATCAAAAAGTAAGTACTTATAAAGTAATAAACTAACCAAATTTAATTATTGTGTTTTGTATAGAACTACCTGTGATAGAAAATGGGTGAATCTCCTACTGAAAGCAGTTTACAGAGTCTTCAGCGTGTGAATGAGGAGGTGTTCAAAAGCAGGTATTTGTTACTGGACTGGTCAATGCCCTTTTTCTTTGTTAAATAGTCATTATGTAACAGGTTTCATGTACTTAAGGAATTTACCACCTTAATTTTAAATTTTGCGTACAGAAGTAAAGCCAGGAGTAAATTTAGACATACCTAATTCTTAATAAAACTAAAGCATATAAGTACGTTTTTGGTACGCACATTATTAATTATGATATATTAGTTTAACATGCAGACAAATATTTTAAAGGAAAGTAAGAAAATGTATATTAAAACGTGAATTGAATGAAATGGTAACATTGTATAATTGTATTATTTTTGGTTTACCAATAAGCCACAACTGTATTTTACTAGAAAAATATTCTGAATAATCTTTTCCTAACATTTATGTGTAATTAGTGTCACTATTTACACTGTCCCTTGTTCATTATCACTTTGTGCAGAACATTCGGGCTTTATTGATGTTGCTGTGTTGTACATTTAAAATACACTGACACCCACAACCAAAAATTATGCTCAATTGCAAACTTGATTTTCTCGCTATCTGATAAATTGATTTAAATAAAAAAAAAATTTTACTATAGCTTTTTCTTTGGTAACTGCCCTGTGGTACAATTTCTTGTTCAGATTTCAGTTTTAGGCTTATACAGGGTCCAAAAATGTGAATAGGTTTTTTTATATGTTAAATTTGAGACACCCTGTAGAAAGCATTAGCAACAACAAAGCATGCATGACAAAATCATACTGTAGCCTCATGTTTTCTAAACATTTTGTTTTTTTACTTTCTCTGACATCTATAATATCAAAGAAAAAATACAGTTTTATACCAAAACATGTTTTTTTATATAAAATAACATTTTGACAACATTAAACAAAAGATAACACTAACAATATTATTTATTTATTTATTAAGACATTTATTGACACAATACAATAAACTATACTATGAAAATGGGCTATTGACCTAGGTCTTGCTGCCCAATATTTTATATAAATAATATTGTTTAATTCATTTTATGGTAACAGTATGGAAATTCAAATAAAAACAAAACAAACTTCACTGATTGTTCATTTCTTGTAAATGTTCTATAATTGTAGTAGTTGGAAATGTAAATGGTAGATTCTGTAGCTGGTAGTCAGTTCTTTGGATACATAAGGGCTGGAGCAGGTTGATATTGTGCTGCTTTGAGGCAAATTTCTTTGATAATTGTATAAGTCTATTGGAAATTGGTTGGATCTGGGTAGTACTGTACAGTAGCTGGTTTTATGAATTATGTAAAGGATTCCTGGGATGTCGTGCTTTTGTTATAATGCGAAGGGATGTAGTTTCAGCAACTTCAAGGTTTTTTAACGCCGGTTTTTTTACATTAAGAAACATTGTATGACCATATTCAAGGAGAGGTCTGCATATGGATTTGTATATTCGGCTGGCAGTTGCTTTGCTTATTCCTTGGTCCTTGTATGTCAAAGTTCTGAAATGTTTGGCCCTGGCTATTTTCTTCTTTTTGGTCGTGGACATGTGTTGATTAAAGTTAAGTTTATTATTAATTATTAATCCTAGGTATTTCACTGACGCTTTTGGCTTTATTTCCAGATTGGCTATCTTAAATGTAGGGGAATTATCTTTAATATTGCGGTGAAAGATAATAAACTTCCATTTTGCAGGGTTAGGATGTAATCTCCATTGGTAAAACCATGTTAGTGTTTTGTTCATTAAATTTTACAGATTTTTACGTGATAAGGATGTAGCATGTGCTATCAGTGCAATATCATCAGCAAATTGTAGCATGTATGTATGCAGGCCCGGGGGAACAGGGGGATAAATCCCCCTGCACCCTCGCCTTCAAGATCATACGGCGCCCTCACGCCAGTAAAAAAATTGATAATTTTTGTGGTTGTTTATCTCTTATAACAGTTTTGTAATTTAACAATGTAATTAATCAATTATGCGAATCTAGGACCAAAATAAGAAGACTTTTATACCTTTAAAAAGTCAAGAGAATTAGTTTTGACGAAATACTTTTAGGACGTTGGCAATTTAATCCAGAAAAGGAAGCTGAAAAAAGTGCAAAACCTGGCAATTTTTTCACAATGCCTAGATTTGCATGAAAATTTGGGATTAAGCCTAACTTACCCTCCTCTTCAAAATCTATATTATGCCGATGGGCGCTTTTTATTTTTTAGGGGTGAAAAACTACCCTTTATTGCTAAAACCTATAAAACTTGAGTAAAATTTAAATCAAATAACTTGAAAAAGTAGTATTTTGTTTCTTTACAACATTATTTGAAATATTTCATATTCATATCAACTCTTAGTATGATTAATAAAAATTTATTTATCCTGTTAATTATTACAATGTTTTGCACGAAAATTTGGGATTAAACTTAACTTTCCTTCCTCTTCAAAATCTATATTATGCCGATATGCGCTCTAACATTATTTAATATATTTCAACCGTTGAAAATCAATCCTGATTTTTTTACCCTACATATTGTCACAGAAATTAGTTCTAATTAATGTGACTTCTCAAAAATATTACTAATTTAATTTTGTTATTTTTTTTAATCCTTAAAAACCCACCTCTTACAATCTTACAGTACAATAACAGAACAAAACCGCGGATTTTTCAAAAAATGTATCGAATCGCTTTTAGAATGCTCAAAAAAATTGTTTTTTTGGGCATATCTCCTTCAGTTTTTGTGATAAAAAGTTTTTAAAATGCTATTGTGTTGGTTTTTTTAAGAGCTATAAGGTCCTATATATAAAAACTGTTTAAAACTCTTACTTTTTTAAAGGAGTAAGTTTAAAGGGCTGAATCAAGGTAGTGCTCGTCTATACACACAAGTTTTAAACGTTTATATCTTACTTAATTTCCGTTATACAGAAAATTTAAAAAAAAGCAAAATTTTTGTAATTCAAAAAGCTACAATTTAATACCTTAGAAAATTTTACTTATCTCCCTTAGTTTTCCAGTAATTTTTAACAAAAGGTCATTTTTATTAAAATTCTGAAATTTGATTTTCACTTGCAGCTCCATTTTTTGAAAACTAAGCAATTTAAATTGATTAAAATTTTAGACGGCATTCATGATATATAGATAAAGAGAACTGAATAAGGGACTACGACTCATTTTAATAAGAGTGGTAATTAGGAGATTGTTTTCGAAGATTTTTGTACTGAAAAAGTTTTGGTCTAACCTTATTTTAATCATAACTCACTCAAATTTTATGATATATACCTTTTTTTTTAAAAAAAAGGAAGGTCTGTGCAAATGCTTCAAAAAAGTTATTATTAGTTTTTCTCGCAAAATACGTAGATTTTGTGTTATTTGCCTTTGAAACTCTAAAATTTTGTGTTTGATAAATAACAGCTAACCTTTAACAGACCACAACTTGGTCTGTATTGGTCCTGCAGCAATTACAAAAAATAACATTTTATTTGTTTTTTAAAAAGCTACAATATTGTTATTTGCAGTTTTTTGATAAAATGCATACTTATCGAATTATTTGCAAAAAACCGATTAAAAACGTTAATTTTATCGACGAAAAACTCCGACTTTCGATCACAAATAACTAAAAAAGTATGCATTTTACAAAAAAAAATCATGAACATTATTTGCTTAGCAATCATTTTTCTATCGATTCCTGTGGTCAAAATAAAAAAATTCACCCCCGTGATGGTTTGGCAACCACCCCCAAAGTAAAGGCGCCCTTCGGCATGATATAGATTTTGATCCTTGGACTATTCCCTACCCACTGTCAAAATTTGGACTCCGACTCATGCCTACATTCTTTCGTCCGGAACGGGGCCGATTCTGCGATGTTATGGGCGCCCTCACCACTCCCCGTCCCGCGCCCTTTAGAGGTACCCAGCACGGGCCTGTATGTATGTAGAATAATCCCTTGGTTTGTGCTTTATATATCATAGAAGTATATATTATATAATAGTGGCAATAGTGGTGATCCTTAGGGGAGTCCTTGTTCTGGAGTGAAGCTGTTTAAAAAGGAATTATTAATTCTGATTTGTATTTGTCGCTTTTCCAAAAATTCTTTGATGATAAAAATTAGTTTGGGAGGACATTTTAGTTGGTGTAACTTATAAAGAAGACCCTTGTGCCACACGCTATCAAATGATTTGTTGATATCTAGAAATATTGCTGCAGTATGGTGTTTGAGTAGTCCAGCGGTTTGGACATTAGAAGTCAGTATGGTTATAGGGTGTTGTGTTGAGCATTTTTCTTTGTATCCAAATTGTAGTCTGTGTTAATCTTAATAAAGATTTCAAGATTTTTTCCAAGTACACAGAGTTAAGTTATTGGACGGTAGTTTATAGGTTTTATGTGGTATGTGTTAGGTTTTGGTAGTGTTATCATTATTCCTGTCTTCCATTCAGATGGAAAGTAATTGTTGTTTAAGCAGTATTCGTACATTTTGGCAATATGCAATATGTATTCGGAGGTTTAAATGGCGGATAAAGTTTTTAGTAATATTGTCATGTTCTGGAGAAGTGCTTTTGTCACGATTTATTATGTCCATGTAGTCTTCCTCTGTAATTGTTAGGCTGGTTAAAATACTCGTTGTACCAATTATTTATGGTGTTGTAATTGTCTACATCATATTCAGGGTATGTTTTTTCTTTGAATGCTTCGCTAAAATGTTGTGCCATGATTTCAACCTTTTTTTATCTTCTGAATATTCTATTACCATTAAACTGAACGGTATCCCAATTTTTGTATTTTACATTGGTAAAATTCGATGTTTTTGTTTCTACAAACAGAGCATAGTTAATTTTTTTGATTTTGCAGATGGTTTTCAATTGTGAGTTTTTTATCGACATAGCTATTTACGTTGGTATATAAGATTTTTATGTTAGATATTGTATTTGTGAGTTGTTAGTACTTTTGATGGGTTGTGTGGGTGATTGAGCTTCTGGATTTTCCAAGTCAAACATCTAAATATATAGTCTTTTTCCTGACGAAACTGCTGTGGTGTCAATTTTAAATTCTGTTACAAATCTGTCTCTTAGTTTGTTTATTAGTTCCCCCCTGTTTGTGTGAGCTATCTATTTCATTGGACCTTTTATTTAAATTTTTTATCTTCGTATTGGGAATACCTTTAATTGGTTGTGTAGGTCTCCGGAGACATTTAAAGGACCATGCTCCATGATCTTCAGCACCACATAGTGCACATTTTGGTGGTTATTGGGAGCTGCATTTTAAAGTGTTATGGTTGTCTCCACATTTATTGCATTTAATTGGAGTAGTGCAATTTGCAGTAGTATGTGTATACTGTCCACAGGGATTACATGGCTATGGTGAAGGTTGTGGAGGGTTGCTTGGATACATGGGGTAGTGTTTGTTCTTAAAGAATACGCCTTGTTTTAAAAGTATTTAACATTAATTAAAAATAAATAGCAAAAAAACATAAGTAGTGCGTGTTTCCACATCTACTTCTAATGACTGCTTCACATCACCTTGGCATACTCGATATTAAATTAGATATTTGATTTTGGTCAAGTCCATTTCAAATATTGGTAATCATTATTTGGATATCTTGCAGGTTGGCAGGAAGGGGTTAATGCTATCTCAGTTCCCTACCAATAATATCCCATAAGTGCTCTATAGGATTCAAATCAGGACTGCGCGGTTTAGAGTTCAAATCTTTACTTGATGTAAATATTCATTAACAATGCGCGCTACATGAGGTCTTACTTTCTTGTGCATTAGTAAAAATTATTTCCAATATTTGGAGCAAAAAGGATAACATGCTCAGACAAAATGTCACTGATATACCTTTCGCTATTTAAAGAACCTCCACGTAAAAGTAAGACACCGTCTGTGCTGTTAAGGACATTCTAGCCCAAAACAATACAGAGCCTCCATTAAATAAAGTTGTTTCACATATGTTGCACTATGCATAACGCTCACGTCTATCGGAGCTATATAGACAAAACATAGACTCGTCAGTGAATAGATTGTGTTCCCAGTCCTCAATAGCCCAGAATACATGCTTCCTGGCGAATTACAGTCTAGGTCTGCATTTAATCTAGGGCCTGCCGCTGCAACTCTGACATGTAAATCGTGATCAGAAAGACGTCTCCTCACAGTATCAATGCTTGGTTGACTATTATGAAATATGTCCAAAGGTTTCTTGATGTGGTAAAACGTTTTCTTAAAGCAAGCAGTTTAATATAGGTAGTAATCTTTAACAACTGTAGTTACCTGAGGTCTGCCTGTCGTGGACCTATGTTATAGTCATTAGATTCCCCAAAGGGTTGGACAACACAAGAAATTGTTGTATGTGCAAATCCTTATCTCAAAATAATGGCGTTGTAACTTACTTTTTCATTATTTAATGTCAGTGCTTGAACACATTTATCACCAGAGGTGGATTTACGCAAAGGCTGAGTAGGCTGAAGCCTAGGGCGGCAAATTTAGGATTAATTTTTTTAAAAATGTTATCGTTAATTTCAATGATATAATTAATAAATTTGCAGAAAAGAAGGTTCGAAGAAAAATGTTAGTATATGGTTTTGCCTATAATTAAATAATACATAGTTCAAAAAAGACTTATTTGTTTTACCATTTTAATTTATATTTTGTTTTTATATTATGAAATTTGTTTGTTTTAAATAAATGATACTACATTTTTTGTATGATTTATTTTTGTTAAGTTTATTTATTACATTTTGATAATTACCAGTGAAGTTTACATTTTTTTAATGCTAAATTTTTCGTTCTGATATCTTTTTTTTATTATTTTGGGACAGTCCACAGTTCCGAGCGCGATTTCACCGTGAACGGACGCACAAAAAATCGATCAGACGGTTTAAAGTGTTTTTTACATATAAAGTTTTACAATTTTTTTTAAATGAGTGTTTCAGCGGAAAACGAGGATGAAGACCTTTCATGGTTAATAACCGAATATAAAAAAAGAAAACGTAAACAACTAGACCTTTCCCAAGATGAAATTGAAGAAATAATAGGCTGCAAACCACCTCACCCAAACGAAAAACCAAACAATGAAAAGAATTTCACAAGCCAAGTACCACAAAAAATCAACACCAACATTCCACAAATAAATAAACAAGCCACATCCATTCGAATGAACGAAATTGTAAACAAAAAATATAAACATCTTTTTTACATCACAACAAAAGAAAATATAAATAGAGTTCAAATGGCAGATACTTGGGAACAGGAATTTCCAAACACCGAGGATGTCATTTTAACCACAAAAAAAGGATTTCTGCTAAAATCAGATAATGAGAAAAATAAAATAATTTACACCTTAAGGTCACTTAAACAACAACAAAAAATTGAAAAATATATAGAAACACAACAAAATACCACACAAGGAAAAAATGTAAACAAGCAATCAGAAACATATTTATCTGTTATTATCGCAAAAGTAGAATTAGATATTAAAGATAATGACCTTAGCACCCACCTAACAAAAAATAACATACACCACAGATTTTGCAAACGTATAATTGCAAAAATAAACAACCAAGCCACAACTTTGGTAAGAATTATCACCAACGACATCTCAAATACTTTTAAAACAAGGTGTATTCTTCAAGAACAGACACTACCCGGTGTATCCAAGCAACCCTCCACAACCTTCACCACAGCCATGTAATCGCTGTGGACAGTATACACATTTTACGGCAAATTGCACTGCTCCAATTAAATGCAATAAATGTGGAGGCAACCACAATACTTTAAAATGCAGCTCCCAACAACCACCAAAATGTGCACTATGTGGCGCTGAAGATCATGGAGCACGGTCCTTTAAATGTCCCTGGAGACCTGCACAACCAATTAAAGGTATTCCTAATACAAAGATAAAAATTTTAAATAAAAGATCCAATGAAATAGATAGTTCACTTACAAACAAAAGCAGAATTCATGCTCGAACAACAATCCACGACACAATAGTTAACACATATATTCGCAAACTAAACAAAGAAAACAACACAAACAGGGAAGAACTAATAAAAAAAACTAAGAGACAGATTTATAACAGAATTTAAAATTGACATACAGCAGTTTGGTCAGGAAATAGACGATATATTTTGATGTTCGACTTGGAAAATCCAAGAGGCTGAGTCACCCACCCAACCATCGTAAAGTACTATAACTCAAATTCAATGTCTGAAAAAATCTTATATACCAACGTAAATAGCTATGCCAATAAAAAACTCACAATTGAAAACCATCTGCAAAATCATAAAATTAACTGTGCTCTGTTTGTAGAAACAAAGACATCGAATTTTACTAATGTAAAATACAAAAATTGGGATACCATTCAGTTTATTGGTAATATTGTTAACAACAATGTAAAAGGAGAAAGTCTAGTTCTAGTTGAACCCTTTCTTAAAATGGGCAAAGCCAACAGACCAACTATAAATAATCCACTAAACGAGGCGACTTACTTTTCCATTCCAAGACGACAAAATACATATATTTTTAATTTATGTCCATCCAACCTCTCGTATTGAAGAAACAATATTTACTATGGCAACACAGTACAAGTATGCAATGATTATAGGAGATTTTAATTTTAACTCGGCAAAAAACGACAATTAAACAACTTTTTAAATAATACAACTTTCTTAGAAGCTCCAATCCCACCTACTTTTTTAATGGCAAATAACCCAGACTCCACTCCAGATGGACTTTTATACACTAGAAACCTTTACAATAATATCCTAAATATTGACGTCCACCCAAATATTGGATCAGACCACCTGTCAATGGAAATTACATTTAGTACCAACGTGACTCCAACAAAAGACCATATAAAAGTGAATTTTAATAAATGCAACATAGAAGCTGTTAATGAGATCATGACGAGGTTTATAGAAGAGCCAGAACAGAAACGATACAGCCCTTTACAAATAACCAAATTTAATCAAAAATTAACCCAAACCATACTAGAAAATTCACCAACCCAAAAAATCCGATACTACTCCCACACTCCATTTATCATAAGACTTATCAAAACTAAAAGACGTATGTATAGGGAATATAGAAGTAATCCTACACCTGAACATAAGAGAAAAATAAATGATTACAACAAAAATATTCAAAACCTCATACATCAGTATAGAACACAAACATGGCTGGATGCTTGCAAAAATATCGAGCAACAACAAGGACGTAACTACTGGCAAGAAATAAAAAAACTAGCAAAATACAAAACCAGAGCAAGCATCCCAACAATCAGTCAGAATGGAATAGAATATTCAGAAGATAAAGAAAAGGTTGAAGTCATGGCACAACATTTTAGCGAAGCATTCAAAGAAAAAACATACCCTGAATATGATGTAGACAATTACAACACCATAAATAATTGGTACAAGTATTTTAACCAGCCTAACAATCACATTGAAAACACTAGATATGAAATTACAGAGGACTACATGGACATAATAAATCGTGGCAAAAGCACTTCTCCGGGACATGACAATATCACTAAAAACTTTATCCGCCATTTAAACCTCCGAATACATAGGCATATTGCCAAAATGTACGAATACTGCTTAAACAACCATTACTTTCCCATTGAATGGAAGACAGGAATAATGATAACACTACCAAAACCTAACACAGACCACACAAAACCTATAAACTACCATCCAATAACTTTACTGTGTGTACTAGGAAAAAATCTTGAAATATTTATTAAGATTAACACAGAAAAAGCTCTTGATCAAAAAATTCCACTATACCAATTTGGTTTCAAAGAAAAATGCTCAACACAACATCCTGCAACCATACTGACTTCTAATATCCAAACCACTCGACTACTCAAACACCATACTGCAGCAATATTTCTTGATATCAACAAAGCTTTCGATAGTGTGTGGCACAAGGGTCTTCTTTATAAATTACACCAACTAAAATGTCCTTCTTTATAAATTACACCAACTAAAATGTCCTCGTAAACTAATTTTTATCATTAAAGAGTTTTTGGAACAGCAACAAATACGAATCAGAATTAATAATTCTTTTTCAAATAGCTTCACACCAGAACAAGGACTCCCCCAAGGATCACCACTATCGCCATTATTATATAATATATACTGCTATGATATATACAGCACAAATCAAGAGATTAATCTACACACATACATGCTACAATTTGCTGATGATACAGCACTGATAGCACATGCTAAGTCCTTATCGCGTACTATTAAAAATCTGCAATATTTAATGAACAAAACACTAACATGGTTTTACCAATGGAGATTACATCCTAACCCTGCAAAATCGCAGTTTATTATCTTTCACCACAATATTAAAGATAATTCCCCTACAGTCAAGATAGCCAATCTGGAAATAAAGCCAAAAGCGTCAGTGAAATACCTAGGATTAATAATTGATAATAAACTAAACTTTAATCAACACACTTCCACTATCAGCAAGAAGACAATAACCAGGGCCAAACATTTCAGAACTTTGACATACAAGGACCAAGGAATAAGCAAAACAACTGCCAGCCGAATATACAAATCCATATGCAGACCTCTCCTTGAATATGGTCATACAATGTTTCTTAATATAAGAAAAACAGCGTTAAAAAACCTTGAAGTTGCTGAAACTACATCCCTTCGCATTATAACAAAAGCACGACATCCCAGGAACCCTTTACATAATCCATCAAACCAGCTACTGTACACTACCCAGATCCAACCAATTTCCAGCAGACTAATACAATTATCAAAGAAATTCGCCTCGAAGCAGCACAACATCGACCTACTCCAGCCATTATGTATCCAAAGAACTGAGTACCAGCAACAGAATCCACCATTTACATTTCCAACTACTACAATTATAGAACATTTACAAGAAATGAACAATCAGTGACGCATGATGTGATTTTTTTGTTTTTTTTTGAATTTCCATACTGTTACCATAACATTAATTAAACGACATTATTTATATAAAATACTGGGCAGCAGGACCTAGGTCAATAGCCCATTGGCATAGTATAGTTTATTGTATTGTGTCAATAAATGTCTTAATAAATAAATAAATAATGGGACAGTCCACGAAGGCCGTTGTCTAAGTACTAACGTAGCGTAGGTGTCTTAAAAATCGACATATTAGGGCGGCAAAAAGTTAAATCCGGCCCTGTTTATCACAAGTCATATTTCTTCTAACACGTTCCATCGTCACAAAAGAACAATAAATCAGAAATTGTGAATTTAATTATTCAATTAAAGACGATAGGTACATAAGTCAATAAAGGAATTGTCAAAAACTGTCATTTGCTGGTATTGTTGATTTATCATATACTACTTTCTTTTTTAAGTCAAATATGTATCCAGTAAAATCGTGATTTATTGAAGAAAAACATGTTCTGGTATAAAACTGTGTATTTCCTTTGATATTACAGCTATCAGAGAAATAAAAAAACAAATATTTAGAAAACATAAGGCTACAGTCTGATTTCATCATGCATCCGTTGTTGCTAATGTTCCCTACAAGGTGTCTTAAATTAAACGTTAAAAATTATTTACATTTTGCACTCTGTATAACCCTAAAACTGAATTCTGAATAAGAAATTATACCACAGTGCAATTACCAAAAAAAGCTGCAGACCGAAAAAAAATTATTGAAATCAATTTATCAGTTAGCAAGAAAAACAACTTTGAAATTGCATTATTTTTGGCTGTGTGTTACTTTTGCGTGTCAGTGTATTTGTCACTCTAAAATCTGTGCTATTAATGTCAGGATAAATGGTTGCTTAATTTAAATATTTAGGTGCATTTTTACCCTGTTAAGGTTTTTAAACTATTTTATAGTTTATTAGGAATAATTTATGCCATATTGTAAAGCCATAGCCCTTCAGTAATTACAAAAGCACCTTTGTCAAAGTTATACTTACATAAAAAATAATACATTTTATATGATTATGAATATTCAACAAAAATGTATATGAAAACAAATCACAGGAACAGTTTTATAAAAACTCCTGTAATTTTTCTCTGTAAGGGCAGTGCATATCGACTCTTGGTTGAGTGTAATATATATTTTCTTAAGTTATCAGAAATAACCTCAAAAATGGTTTTAAAGCTTATTTTAATTATTATACCTATAGGTAAAAATTATAACTTTTATGAGGAAAACAATGATTGTGCTTAAGAGATCTATCAGTTTTGGCAAACCTGTCTAGTTTTAATTCATGAGTTACTGCTAGTTTGGCACCAATGTATATATCCTTTAAAGGCAAATAGTATAAAAATAGTTATGTCTAATAAATGCAGTAAAAAGTTTTTTTCATACACTACACAAAACCACAGATAAAGTATGAAAAATTCTAAAAAAAGAGTCTTTTAGTTTGTTTCAACAAAATATGTGATATTTTTATAAAGTCGAGACTGAATTAGTGTAGGCCACTTCTAAATTTGATATGAGAGTATAGACCGCTATTCATTGCATGTCATGAATTGTCAAAATAAACACAAAACATATGAAATGGTCGCTTTGATCACTGTTTTAAGAGATTTCTCTACCACATACTTGCTTTTTTTCTTAAGATCTTTTAAAATATGTCAACAAAAAAATTCAACTGGTAATTAAGACCTATATTCTACATACTAAAAAATAACCATTATCCTTTAAATTATATACCATGCACACATATAAAACCAGACATGGCAGTAATTTAGTACTGCCATACTGTCGTGTAGGTAAGAGCTAAAGGAGGCCAGAATTTGGTGCAGCGAAACTGTTCAATAGGGTCCCATTGGAAATGAGAAAATTGCCAGTAAAAAAATTCAAGGATTTTATAGTGTTCATGAATTTTTAAAGTGTAATAGTAGCGTATTTGTCTTGTAACTGTAAATTTAGCTGTGATGATAAATGTTTCTATAAGCGTAAATAGCCATTATTTTAGAATGTATTGTTGTTTAAATTTAATTTTAGAGACTGTAATTAACTAGACTAGGTGTCACCTTATGACCTGTGCAAATACAAATTGTATATTGGCATTAATAAATTATCTTATCTTATCTAAATTATTTTTATGAGCACACTTGATATTTAATATACAGAAAATTAATTAAGTATGTGCCAAATTGGAGAGGGTTATTTCATACATAATTTTAAGCCAAAAATTCACATAAAGATAGGTCCTAAACAGCTTTGTTTTTTTATATAACGTTTTCCATAAATAACTAGCAGATGCAAATTGGTAAGATTTGTAACTTCTAAGCTGGATGTACCTTGGGATGATCCGGATAGGGACTATTTTATCTTATTGTGGTCAGTTAACTTGAAAATTTTGCAGAAAGAAAAGAAATATATAAATTTTCTAACATTATTTAAAATCCTAATTATGTTGACACTCCTACATTATTTAGATGGGCACTATTCTAGCTTTTACCAAATTATTATTGGCTGGTTATATATGCCAGTATAGACACCGAACTAATTACGGACTAAATAGCTTTGTTGATCGACTTTTGAAAAATTATAATGACAATTATGCCGAGACTGAATTATGTTTTGTGAGTTTAGTTAGTTTTTAGAGAGCAATAAGCTGGTTGTTTTTAGTTTTAAATCGTATGTTTATCTTCTTTTACTTTATTTTATTAAATGACATATATTTTGTAGTTTTTAAGTTTTGTTGTACCATTTAGAAATTTTGATTTCTGTAGAGTACATGTAAACTGAAATAAATAAAATTGGCTAGCCCAACTAAAAAAAAATCAACGAAATTTAGATCGAAATTAGGGGCTTTTTAGGTGCACAATAGATAAATTAGGTGCACTAACGATTTTAGAAAAACTGTAAAAAACTCTGGGTCTGCCAGGTTTCAAAAATTTAGCAGACTCATAATCAAAGAATTACATTTTTAATGATGAAAGTAGATAGGAATTAAGTGCTGATTAAAGTGCTTTAAGGAACTTAATAGAATTTTCAAATATTTTCTAATATTTGATTAATCAGAACTGCAGGGGCTAGCCATAGACTTGTTTTTATTATTAAAAACCCTACTAATTGTTTTTGAACTTTTTTTATCAAAGTTTTGAAAAATTAAATTTAGCCTAGAGACTTATTTATTTTAAAATATGATCCATAAAGCATAATATATACCTTGAGTAAATGAAATAGAATTATTTATTGATATTGTGTGTCCCAAATTGCATGTATTACACACAGGGAACAAAATCCTATTCAAGTAAAAAAACATATATTTTCATAAAAGAAAACTACAAATTTTAAATTAACCTGAAAGTAGACAAATGTTGGAACAAAGAGTTCATTATATTTAAGTCATATACATTAGGTTGTGTTATTGGCACTGCCTGGCTTTAAAGCTAGTGCGTTTATCTCCGCAAAGGGAATTATAGTTAACTTATTTTTTAATAAACAGGTCATTTCATTTTAAGCTTAAAGAAGTTATGCTATCTAAAACAAGTGGGGTAGGCCGTAGCTGGCGCCCTCTACTAGCAACTTCAAAAGTATGGACGAATTTGAATTTCTCGCCTAAAAAGAACCCTCAGATCGCCAATTTTGTACTGCTATGTCATTTATGTATAGTTCTTATCAACTTTGGGATAAGGCAAGTTTACATAAACTTCATAGGGAATCTGCTGTTGCTCTGTGTCCCATTACTTTTGGGACATCCTGTATATTTTAATGTGTTTACATTTATTCTAGTTATATATTTTATTTAGGGATTTCTATTATAATGTATAATATGAGTTTTTTAATATTTTTGTATTTTTTATTATTAGCAAAAGCAGCTTCTGATTTGTTTAAGTTTTCAGCACAGTTTCATGAAGATTCTGCTCATTGATGGACTGCAATTAGGTCGTGACATCTGCAATTATGTTATTTTAAATTCATATTGCACCTGTCCCGGCCTGACTGCTCTGTATATTAGTTCGTGGGATATTATGTACATACATTTGTATAGACTGGGTTTAGTAATGAAGAAGTATTTGAAGAACCTGTATCCTTTTTATAAGTATTTTAAGTATATTTTATGCAAGTGCGATTGACATGAGTCAAAAATCGAAGTATTTTTTGTTTGGTCATAGATGATCGTAAATAACACAGGCCCACAAAAAAAAAAAATAAGTGGTGTGTGCGGGGTGTCGGACTTGGATTTTCTAAAGTATTTTTTTCCGCTGAACACACAAAATTGGGGGTCAAACAGCAAATAATCGAGAAAAGGCGTTATTTCAGATATTAACGTTTTTTTTTTAAATTTAAAACGTCAATATCTTAAAAACTGTAAAAGATACGCAAAACTTTATATGACATAAACAGTGCATTTTTAAAATACCTTTAAATTAGGTTATAAAACCTTTTTGTCTAAATGCAATATTTTTTGAGCTATAATCAAAAAACCGAATTTTCGGGATTTTTTCAAGGTAGACCTCAGGAAAAAATTTGATTTTTTTTTTATTTTTTGATTTTTTCTGCAAATTTTAAGTGATATGGGATTTAAATAAATAAAATAAATGATTTATTATTAAAAATAACTCAAAAATCACATTAATAAAAAAAATCTATTTTAGACTGAAATTTTTTGTCAAAATTACATTTTCGTTTATATCTCCTTCATTATTTATCTTATCAAAAAGGTTTATATAACTTTTTTATAGACAATTTAAAAAGCTCTCTTTTTTGTTCTATGAAATTTTTTGTATCTCTTATAGTTTATATAGTCGTAGTCCAAACATTCCGTGGTAAATGTGCCTTGTCGGTTTTTTGGGGTTTTCTCGATTTTTTGTTGTTTGATCCCCAATTTTGACTTGAGATTCGTCTTCGTGTGACTTAAAAGTCGCATGGCTAGAGTCACCGATACATTATATTTGCTGATAATCGGGTCGAACAATACCAAAAAAAAAACTAAAATTAGTAGGTTATTTTGCTTTCATTTTAATACAAAATTAGATGACGTTTAAAGCGACCTTGAAAGATGAGCGAGAAATACAATTGTTAATAATTATTCTGGAAAGCAATGCAGGCAAACCTGGACCCAGGTGGACACGTGGAAGACCGAAAACCGTTATCCAAGAAACTTTCTGAAAGACTAAAAAAAGAAGGCTAAAGAATCGTTGCTAGCATATCACCTGCTGATCTAAGATTTGCTGGAGGAATGGCCAGACAATGCTTGGCTCTTAACCGCAAATTGTTAATGCCTCATGAAGCACTAGCTTTATGCATTATTTAAATTTGACCGAATGAAAATTTAAATTGTTAAGGTCTGTGATAAATGTTTTACATAAGGATTGCTTTCCCAGGCTCTATTCAGTAATTTTAGTTAAAGGTGCCCTTCCAAAACAGATTATCTGAAATTAGGGCTTGCGAAATTTACACAAACTTCTGCAACTAAAAGCACAAAGCATATTGAAAATTGCAAGTTTGGATGAAGGTTTTAAGTTCAAACAAACATGTAAATGGGAGCATGTTCACCAGAAAAATTATTTGCTCTTACTGGACATTTTCAAATGCGAAAGCACCTTTTTAGAATGGGTATGAATGACACGCCTCTGTGAAGAGTTTGTGAACAGGAAGACGAGACGATGGAGCACAACCTTTGTGACTGCCCTGCACTCTCGTCCAAGAGAAGATCCATTCTGGGCGAGTATTGGCTTTCCTTGGCCGACATTAAGGAGATTCCCCTCAGCGACATTGGCACTTACTTTAAATCAGTAGGATGGGCGGCGTACTGAGTGAGGAGCCCCCTTTAGGAGGAAGCACAACGGGCCTACTGAGGCCTAGGTGCCGTGATGTCTATCACCCTCCTCATTTTCAGATTCAGATTCAGGAGACTAGAAAAATTATTCCGTAACTTTTTACGTTTTTGAGTTGGTATTTTTGTCTACTATCACTATACATTTAAAGCACTGTGATACGGTTTTATTTTTTTTTTGTCCTGAACACTTATCTGCAGTGACTAGGCTTACTTATTAAGACTTGCAATGTTTAACTTGTCTGCCTTAAACCTTTTTTGTGAAAAGAGGGTGAACGTTTCGATAAATAATCTTCGGTGCCGACATAAGGTAATATTTACTCCTCAGATTATACAACTGAATTGGCACTCAGTTGAAATATTGTATGTCCAATATTTTTTTTTTTTTAAATACTCGTACTACCTTGAATAACCATGTTTAAAATTTTACAAATATAACTTTAAATCCTTAAAATAAAAACAATACTTGAGAATAAATTGTTTTGTCAGGACTGATTTAAAAGTTCTTTTAATGATAGACAATAACCTGTGTCTGGTAATAACTTTCATAGTGGCGGCACGAGTGCCATCTGTATGCCAAGAGACCATATTTGGCAGTGTAGCTAGATTGTGGGAAAAAACTACCCCCTTCACGCAACACGTGCGGAGCCGAGCGATGCCGAAGTCTCCCCCCAGATTAAGAGGAAGTTTTCTTCTACCATGCGATATGAAGAGGTTACGCACACAACGCTTGCCTACGTCCGTGGTAGGAGAATAGTTCTTCTTAATCTTAGTGGAGACTTCGGCATCGCTCAGCTCCTTCGGTGTTCCGATCAGGAGGGGCTGGAGTGAGTATTTTTTCCCACAATCTGGCTGCACTGCATATTGTGTCGCACCTTTTGTTAAAGTTACTATTGCACTAAAGGGATTCGTCAACTGTACTCTTATTTGCTTGATACAAAACAATTGCATAGGTCGAACAATGAATATTTATTTTAGATACTTACAAATATATTTTTTTTCATATAAAATGAATAATATTTTATTCAAAAAACAAATAAACGTTATGTATTAAATTTAATTTATTAAACTTTAGTTAAAATTACTTGTGGCCATTTTTAATAGGCAACCCTGCGGATCTGTATTAGTCGATTTATAATTAGTTTTAAAAAATAGATTTCAATGAAAAAACAGATGAACGTAGAAAACATGTGGTATCTCGTACTATTATTAACATGTACTAATCGACGAAACCGAGCATTTTTTCAAAAAATATCTTGTTTTTGATTTATTGAGTTTATCTAAGTTAAAGACTTGCACTGTATGTTATATTAAGATTAAAGGTACCCAAGAACAAACATCTTGAGTATACTTTAAAAGAATTTTATTTGGTATCTCCTAGATATTTATTATTGCACGTTTACTAACTCTTATATATATATATATATATATATATATATATATATATATATATATATATATATATATATATATATATATATATATATATATATATATATATATATATATATATATATATATATATATGTATATATATATATATTATATATATATATATATATATATATATATATATATATATATATATATATATATATATATATATATATATACAGTTCAATGGGAATTTATACGAAAAGACCTTTTGGAGTTGAAATTGACTTTGATCCAGCCCTGTTGATTAAAAATAAAATTTAGCATACTTTTTTTTAAATCAGCATGCCTATGCTTTTAAATTTTATAGTAGGTAAAGTAGTATTTCTAGGAAAGATTTAAAAGTTTATAAAAAAGTTGTTTAGAATGCAAAATTATGCCGAATACGAATTTCATAACATCTACTTTGATTTTACGTTTAAATTATTATTTACCTATTAAATATGAATAAAAAATTAATTGGTAAACAAAACGTAAAAATCAAAGTAGGCCTATGGTTATGAAATTCGGTATTCGGGCATAATTTTGCATTCTAAACAACTTTTTCTTATAAACTTTTTTTAAATCTTGCCTAGAAATACTACTTTACCTACTCATAAAATTTAAAAAATGCTCGTATCAAGGCATGCTTGATTTTAAAAAAATAAAAGTATGCTAAATTTTATTTTTTAATCAAGCAGGGCTGGATGCCAAACGGTCAAATTTCAACCCCAAAATTTTTTGTCATTTTTACGTATAAATTCGCTCATCCTGGGACACACTGTATATATATCGAGTCCTACTCATGGGATTTCATTAACTATGAAAACACTTCAGTCGACCATAAGTTGGAGGTGTTTATGTCACAACTACAGGAGGCCTACCTTCAGGCATTTCCAGAAAAGACCTATCAAGATAGAGAGGATAGGCCACATGGAACACCGTGGTTCAACAACACACTAAGAAACATGAGGGATCACCTGAGCTTCCTTGGAGAATTGTGCAAACAGTATAATACACCGGGAAATAACCTGACATATAAAAATTTTAAAAAAGTTTATCAACAAGCTATAAAAGACCACAAAAAACAAGCAAATGATAAATTTATCTCTACATCAAGGAATCTCATAAGATCTATGTGGAAAATTATTAAAAGCCATAAAGGTAAATCGGAAGCAAAAAACAAAAGTAAAAAACTGTGATCGGATAATTTTAATAATTACTTTTCTCAGGCTGCACATAAGATTATCAGGGACATGCCTGATTCTCAGACTGACCCACTGTCATTCATGGAGGCGATGGTGACCCCTGATGTTGAATTATCTTTTCCCGAGGTGAGTTTCAATTCAGTCAGAGATATTATTAACAATCTCAAGAATAAAAATAGTACTGACACCTATGGTCTTTCAGTAAAACTCATAAAAACAATAAAAAACCTTATCATTATACCGCTCACTAAGCTGATAAATCTGTGTTTCAAATACAATATTTTTCCCTCTGCACTAAAAAGGGCAGTAGTAATACCAGTTTTTAAGAAAGGCGACATTGACAATCCAGCAAATTATAGGCCCATATCACTCTACCAATAATATCTAAGGTGGTGGAGAGGTGCATGGCAGAAACTATTGTCCTGCACTTTGAAACTAATAACCTATTCACAGAGAGTCAGTTTGGGTTTAGAGTGAACAGGGGCACGGTTCTTGGCATCCTGGATCTCCTCTCGGACATAATGGACTCATTTTATGATCTTAGCAAGGCTTTTCACTGCGTCTCCCACAAGGAAGTTTAAAGGTGTATGAAAGCCCAATACTGTAGAACAAAATTGTCCAGGCGTGCAGGGCAGCGGAAATCGGGGGATTGGCCCCGCGGAGTTTGCGCAATGAATAGTAGGTCAGAGCCGGACTTCCATAATTCTTTGTTACTATCTATAAAGTTGACATCATCAAATGTCAAATTCAAGCATTCACTGTTTTTTTTTATTTTGCACAAAATTGTTGGTTATTAAACGATACTACCATAGAATATTTAAAATTATTGTGTAATATTGGATTTTATATCATCTGATATAATATGGAAAGAATAGATGGCGCCACTTTACAGCCTTTATTTAAATGGTCGATATTTTTGGGAGTTTGTATTTTTACCAAAAATCTTTGTAAAAAATAAAAAACGATTTTTAAAAAAAATTTCGAACATTGTATGATAGTTTCATGTACTTATCCCAATTTTGTGATAAAAGAAGGGCAAGATAGTGTAAATGAGTTTAATCTAATCCTAAGATTGTGGTTGTACATTAAAAAGTGAAAAATTTTTATAACTGCTTTTAGACATATACTTTTCACTAATAACAAACATTCATGAGACAGAATAACAGTGGTTAAAAATGTTTAGTAACCTTTGGTACCTAGGTATCCATTGTAACAGTAACCGTTAAATATTATGTGTCTACAGTATGTCAAGTTTAAAAGTTGATAATGTTAGTTTAAGAAACCAAAAATCTAATTTCTTTTAAACAAATACAGAAAAAGCAAAAAGGAACTTTAACATAAAATTGTACTTTCTTTCATTCAATTAGAGGGACCTGTATATATTAAAATTTGCCTGGTCTGTCCAGTAATTAATAATTTTGATCCTTTAAAAGAATGTTCTAAATTATTAAATGAAATAAAAGTACCTAAATGTAAACCTTATTTCTTTTTAATAATCCACAGAAATACACAAACATTGTGGAAATCATCTAAAAGATAGTTAAGATTGCCTTGCTTTTCTTACTGCTATTTCCTATGAAATTTTCATTTTCTATAATTCATAATTGATATATTATTATTTATTCGGTTACCTAACGTTACGTCTCATAAGAAGCACCTAATTTAAATATAAGAAATACCTACCTAAAGTAAAAAATGCCGGGTATGTTACCCTTAGATTTGCAAGATAAAACCATACAACCTCTAGTCATTTTGTTACGATATTATAAGTAACAAACAATAAACACAAAATTATAGTCACAATTTAATAATCACTAAAATAAGAAGGTTTTTATCAATTCAAAAAAACTTCTGCAACCACAAAATATAATCACACAAAGCAAAACATTCGAAACTAATACGGCTCCCATAAAAGTATAATGTGTTGCCTAACTACACACTGATTTATCAGTGTGTAAGTAGGCAACACATTAAATTATTTCGTGGAATTTCGTTATTGCGCAAAATCGGCGGGGCCAACTCTGACAGTTATTTTCATACTGGGCTTCCATACACCTTTAAACTTCCTTGGTCTCCCACGGCATCCTTCTCGACAAACTACGCTATTATAATTTTAACACCAATAGTATATTGATGCTTAAATCATATCTTGATAATCGTCGTCAAGTAGTGATGGTTGATGGGGTGCCTTCAGCAGAGAGGGTTGTTGATATTGGTGTGCCTCAGGGTTCGGTTTTGGGACCGGTCCTGTTTTTGATTTATGTTAATGAATTACCCCTCTTAATGAGAGTAAGGCAAAATATACCCTTTTTGCTGATGACACTACCCTATCCATACGAGGAAATGACATTGATTTTGTCGAGGAGGCTGCTGAGGGTGCTCAGTCGAAGGCAAAGGAGTGGTTTAACGCTAATAAACTTAAACTAAATGAAGATAAGACACAAAAAATTGTATTCTCTTTAAGGGATCTAAGTAGTTGTAATAACCCAACAGATGTTAAATTCCTTGGAGTTTATCTGGATTCCCAGCTTAACTGGAATGTTCATACTGAGAGGATGTCTGGAAGGCTGCGGAGCTGCGTCTTTCTGCTGAGGGGCTTGGCTGGATGTGTGGGAGGTGAGACTTTGAGGTCTGCCTATTATGCTCTGTTTCATTCCGTTATATCCTACAGCATAGTAGCGTGGGGTGGTGCGGCATCTGCAGACCTTATCTTCCGACTGCAAAGGAGAGCTGTGAGGGTAATTTCGGGGATCGGGTATAGGGATTACTGCAGGCCTGCCTTCAAGGAGCTTGCAATTCTAACTCTTCCCTCTGTCTATATTTTAGAAAGTTTAATATATATTAAAAAACGAGAACATCTATTTATATCCCATAATAACACACACATATAAAACCAGACATGGCAGTAATTTAGTACTGCCATACTGTCGTGTAGGTAAGAGCCAAAGGAGGCCAGAATTTGCTGCAGCGAAACTGTTCAATAAGGTCCCATTGGAAAGGAGAAAATTGCCAGTAAAAAAATTCAAAGAAAAAATTAAATTAGTGCTATGTAAATGCTCATTTTATAGTGTTCAAGAGTTTTTAAAGTGTAATAGTAGCGTATTTGTCTTGTAACTGTAAATTTAGCTGTGATGATAAATGTTTCTATAAGCGTAATTAGCCATGATTTTAGAATGTATTGTTGTTTAAATTTAATTTTAGAGATTGTAATTAAGTAGACTAGGTGTATCCTTATGACTTGTGCAAATACAAATTGTATATTGGCATTAATAAATTATCTTATCTTATCTTATCTTATCTTATCTTATATATATATATATATATATATATATATATATATATATATATATATATATATATATATATATATATATATATATATATATATATATATACAGGGTGCCACAGATTCGAGTGCATGCATGGGGATCTCAGAAACCGTAAGAGATACGAAGTCGGTTAAATTATGGCAAAGTTGTGTATGTATTTGCGTAACTAACCATGTCCACTTTAGAAAGTTGCAAAATTCCGAGTACTTCCGGAGATATCTGGGAAAAACCGAAATTTGCCGATCTCGTTTTTATTTTTTTCTGACGTTATTTAAAGAGATATGGAAAAACAAAAGACACTTTCTCATGGCCACTTTTTAAGCTCTACAAAACAATGTTAAGAGATTTTTCGTACGACGTTTCGTTTTCCCCAATTACAAAAATGTATAACACTTAATATTTATTTTACAAATATGGAACGCCCCTATAAGAAATTATGTGCCTTCCTTGTCTAACTCATTGTCTTTTATGGAAAATATGTTTATTTAACAGACAAATATTAAGTGTTATACATCATTGTAATTGGGATTATAACTGCTTCAAAAAAATGCAATAAACAATTGAGTGTCGTATTTAACAAAAAAAAGTTGATGATGGTTTAACGAAAACGAAACGTCGTACGGAAAATTTCTCAACGCTGTTTTGTAGAGCTTAAAAAGTGGCCTTAAGAAAGTGTCTTTTGTTTTTCCCTATCTCTTTAAATAACGTCAGAAAAAAATAAAAACGAAATCGCCAAATTTCAGTTTTTCCGGATATCTCCGGAAGTACTCGGAATTACACTTTCTAAACGGCATGTTGTTAGGCACCCAAATGCGCAACTTTGCTATATATATATATATATATATATATATATATATATATATATATATATATATATATATATATATATATATATATATATATATATATATATATATATATATATATATATATATATATATATATATATATATATATATATATATATAATATATATATATATTATGGCAATGGCAAAAATACATTTTTTAATTTGTTTTTTCCTATATGCGGAAAAGTGGCTACATGTAAGGTGAAGTTTATGTTAAAAACTGAGCCTCATATGATAATGTTTTCCGGTGCCCCAAGCTCTTTCAAAATACGACTTTTATCGAAATAAATTAACATATAAATATTTACATATGCAGCTTTTTGCTTGTTATAAAATGAAACAACCCAGAACTCACCACGAGGAGGTGACTGCATGTCGAGTTACACCCACACACTCTTCTTAGCTGTTCTGGTCCTTCAAATCAAGGCATTTAAAAAGTCTGATAGTCTTAAAATTTGACAAATATTCTCGGGAAGCTTTTTGACATCTAATAAATCCACCTCTTGCCTCTGGTCCGCAAACAGATAATGAGGCTTCTGTCACTAACTTAACATTTCTTTTTAAAGCTTGGGAATGACAAGGGACATTTAAAAGTGACATTGGGTTAGGACCATTAGAGATCATTTCTTTAAGTTCATTGACAGAAAATTGTTTAGTTATTGGTGGCTCAGTAACAACCGTTGATTGCCAGTTTATTAACTTAAAGTACTCATTAGCTTTAAAATTAATCTTTGGTATACCATATTTAACTTCAGAACGTACTTTAATCCAAAACCACGTTGGGGCATAAACTTTCAAAATATATTCTGTTAAAAACTTTAAATTATTATTGCTTTTGCCACATACAAGCGCAAAACCGTGAATGATCATTTTTCTAGGTTGTGTGTTGGCCAAATCCTCCGATACGTTACCGTTCGATATAGATAAGCATATTTTATATATTTTACACAGAGGGCCAGTAGTTTCCCATCCAACTGTTTCATTAAATGACGCAAAGATAGTTCATTTCCGAGCAACATACAAATGAACCACTGCAGTGGTCTTCAATGTGAATTTCCAGTCATCTAATTACACCTTTGTGAATTCCGGTATCCATTCCATCGCATCCAATAGCAACTAACTTTGTAAAGTTCAATTGTTGCTTCAAAAACTGTATCATGTGAGCGGAAATGGATTGTGCTGTGCCCATGGGACGGTTATATGACCAAAATATTTTGATCCTGGTTCTGAAACGATTACAATATGTTCTTCGATAATTGTGCTTCTGTGGTTTTTATTCCCAATGAAACGCTGAGCCAGGGGGTTATCTTTTCGTCCGTCAAAATAAATTGCTTGTAAAAGACTTCGTCTTGTTTTAGCTGGGATCTTAATGTGTTTCTTGTTCTTTTTCTTTTCCTTATTTTACTTCTATCTATTATTTTAAAAGTGTCTTCGATAGTTAACACTCCAATATCTTTTAATACAGCAGATGCAATAATAGCAGCGGATCTATCAGAAACACCCGTACGATGGCAGGCTTGTGCGAGACTTGCTTAGCACATCCTACTACTTGCGAGATAGCCTCCTGCTTTGCATTAAAGCTGTTATCACGTTTAATCATTTCTCCACCATCTGATGGCAGCACATTCGAGGTAGAGGTTAAAGGTAGCGATCTTATTTCTAAGTCTTTTCGATGTAAGGATGGCTGAATGCTTTGAGTGGCTACCGGATCAATAGAGCCGATAAAAAATTTCCTCTTATTTCTTTGGCCTACTTAAAATTATCTTCCTCAAATTGGCACTTTGATAATACATTTACAGAAGATAAAATATTATATATAGTTTTTTTTTCTTCAATGTCTTTAAATGCTTTTACTTTTTGTATAAGAATATCATTAAAACGTGATTTTAGGGGTTTTTAATATTCCTTAACGTTCTGTGATATTGTCTAATTATGTGTAAAATCTGTTGGTCTGTCACCACGGGAATAGACGCATTAGCCCAAACAACTTTTAGCTCCGCTATTAAAATGGCTGTAATGTTACCTAAGGTAGGTTCGGCTTTATTTTAAGCAGCATCAATTAATGTTTGACGTATATAAGATTTTTTTATCACATCTGCATATGTTGGTAACATTTTTCTTCAACGCGGACGGAGCCCCAAATACAGGGGACTCAGTGTCTTTCCTAGTATTTGGCATATTTTACACTAAAGTTCGAATATCAAAATTCGCTAAATAATACCAAAAGGTAACCAAAACACAAATACACGCCTAGAAATTAATTTTCCAATAAATATTAACAGCTTAAACACATGCGCACCCAACAACAGTCGCTGGAAAACCAATTAAACCGGTTTTGGCGGCTTTGTTTCTTAGCAGCCGGCGGCCAAAATTAGAGGTGGTGGGGGCACCGCTAAACGTTATCCAATCGACCTAGGATTTTGCAGGGAACTATAATTACTTAGTCCACCACTTTTCCGCATATAGGCCTTTAGGATATAAAAAGTTAGGTTTTTCACTCCACCCTAATATATATATATATATATATATATATATATATATATATATATATATATATATATATATATATATATATATATATATATATATATATATATATATATATATATATATAATATACAGGGTCACCCAACATTCCAGCGATTTGTTGAAAGCGGGTTCGTCGAAAAAAAAATTGTTTCAGATAAAAGGGTTTCATTAAAGTAGATTCTTAAAATTAAAATATAACATATACAGGGTGTCCAAAAATAAGCTAATAGATGTAACTTTATTTTTATAGGGAACACCCCATATATTTTCCAGTTTTAAACTCTTCTATTAATTCATATTATGTATATATATCTATATCTATCTTGAGCCGTTTCCGGTTTATTAAGTGATTTATGTATTTATTGAGATTTGAAATAAACTTAATTACTTTCCCCTACTTCTTTACAAGTTGAATTGCCTGGTATCAATTTTGATCACTGTTTGACAACAAATGTCAAATGAAATCAGAAAAATTAATTAATTTATTAAGATGCCAGTCTTTATACACTTTAGTGAATACGTGAACTTCTGGTTTTGGAGAGTGTACCAAAAATGCGAAGAGCTACAGCATTGTACAGAGGGAAACGATTTCAGAGAGCTACCCCATCTGAGAACATTTTGCGAATGTGGAACGAAAGCCCAGACGGGTGCTTTTCCCAGCCCAAAAGGTACCATTTTCGTCCTGTTAGGTGGAATATATTATCAATGTACTCGCTTTTTGTTTCGATCCATCCTAACGCATCAATTGAACTAATTTCCAATGAGACGGGTATGCATTTTAAGAGATAACGGTTTTTATCCCGTACAAAATTCATCTGGTACAAAGTTTGCATCAAACACAATTTGACAGAGGATTGAATTCATTGCATGGATATCTGTGAAATCACGATGATCCAACTTTTGACAAAATTCTATTGGACGGACGAATCGATTTCATAACAATGGAATCAAAATCGACATAACAATTCACTATTGGTCTGTACAAAATCCTCACTGGGTACGCGAGACACATTTCCAAGAAATATGGGGAATAAATGTTTGGTGCGGAATTTTCAACGGCCGGATAATTGGTCCGTATTTTATGAAGGGACATTAAATGGAGAAAGGTATTTGAATTTCTTAGAAATATCCTACCGGAATTCTTAGAAGATATTCCACTGCATGACTATCTAAATATGTGGTGGCAACAGGATGGAGCCCGCCCACAACTCAGTTGAAGTATCATTTTATTTGGACAACAAATACGGAGAGAAATGGATAGGGAATCAGGGACCAGTCAGGTGGCCAGCTAGGTCACCTGACCTTTCCCCTTTTAGACTTCTTCCTTTGGGGCCTTTTTAAAACAAATTTTTTTATGCGGAAAAGCCAAACAACTTGGAAAAATTTAAAAAAACAGAATATCCATTGCCTGCCAAGAAATTCCACGAGAAGTTCTTATAAGCTCCTGTACGACAGAATTTTTGAGAAGATTCAGTTGTGTCAAATTGAAAGTGGTCATCAATTTGAACATCTTTTATAATTTGTTAGACTATTGTAATTTAATAAACCGTTGTAAACTTATTGTCATTTTAAATCGCAAAAAGTAAATATCTACCAATAAATCGAAAACGGCTTAAGATAGATATAGGACATAGTACATAAGATTAATGTAGAATTAATAGAGGAGTTTTAAAACTGGAAAATATAAGGGGTGTTGCATTACAAAAATAAAAGTTATATCTATTATCTCATTTATGGCACACCTAAAGTATATGTTATATTTTTAAATTCAAGAATCTACTTTTAAAACTAAACACTTTTTATCTAAACATTTTTTTAAACTGTTTTCGAACAAATCACTGTAAATAGGTCTAGGTGACCCTGTATATATATATATATATATATATATATATATATATATATATATATATATATATATATATATATATATATATATATATAAAAATAATTTTAATTCTCCTGGGTTTTTCGGTCATTTTTTTTTTAAATTAATTTGAAATAAAATTAAAACATTTCTTTGACGTTTCGGTTTATTTCCAATTAAACCATCTTCAGAATCTAGAACAATAAGATGTTCTTAATGTCTTTATATATACAATTGAAACAAAAACAAATAACAAAAATTAATTAAAAGAGCAAATATAAAGTTACAACACTTTTGCCTTTCATAAACTTACACTATCTAGTAAATTTAAAAAATTCAAAATAAAGATAAAAACCAAACACTTAAAAACTAAACGATGAAACTATTACGCTTTACATCTTGAATGTTAGTGATAAAAAATAGAGTATATTTTATAAATGTTGGGTCTACCCCTAACTGTACATATATATATATAATTATATATATATATATATATATATATATATATATATATATATATATATATATATATATACAGAATAAACAACCTATTACCCACAGTGATTTGTTCGAAAACAAGTTGTTAAAAATGTTTCAGATAAAAAGTGTTTAGTTTAAAAATAGATTCTTGAATTTAAAATATAACATATACAGAGGTGTGCCATAAATGAGATAATAGATATAACTTTTATTTTTGTAATGCAACACCCCTTATATTTTCCAGTTTTAAAACTCCTCTATTAATTCTACATTAATCTTATGTACTATGTCCTATATCTATCTTAAGCCGTTTTCGATTTATTGGTAGATATTTATTTTTACGATTTAAAATGACAATGTTTACAACGGTTTATTAAATTACAATAGTCTAACAAATTATAAAAGATGTTCAAATTGATGACCACTTTCAATTTGACACAACTGACATCTTCTCAAAAATTCTGTCGTACAGGAGCTTATAAGAACTTCTCGTGGAATTTCTTGGCAGGCAATGGATATTCTGTTTTTTAATTCTTCCAAGTTGTTTGGCTTTTCCGCATAAACAATTTGTTTTAAATGGCCCCAAAGGAAGAAGTCTAAAGGTGAAAGGTCAGGTGACCTAGCTGGCCACCTGACTGGTCCCTGATTCCCTATCCATTTCTCTCCGTATTTGTTGTCCAAATAAAATGATACTTCAGCTGAGTTGTGGGGCGGGCTCCATCCTGTTGCCACCACATATTTAGATAGTCATGCAGTGGAATATCTTCTAAGAATTCCGGTAGGATATTTCTAAGAAAATTCAAATACCTTTCTCCATTTAATGTCCCTTCATAAAAATACGGACCAATTATCCGGCCGTTGAAAATTCCGCACCAAACATTTATTCCCCATATTTCTTGGAAATGTGTCTCGCGTACCCAGTGAGGATTTTGTACAGACCAATAGTGACTGTTATGTCGATTTAAGATTCCATTGTTATGAAATCGGGATTCGTCCGTCCATAGAATTTGTGTCAAAAAGTTCGGATCATCGTGTATCTTCACAGATATCCATGCAATGAATTCAATCCTTCTGTCGTAATCAGTGTTACGCAAACTTTGTACCAGATGAATTTTGTACGGATAAAAACCGTTATCTACTAAAATGCGTAATACCCGTCTCATTGGAAATTAGTTCAATTGATGCGTTAGGATGGATAGAAACAAAAGCGAGTACATTGATAATGTTATCTTCCACTCTAACAGGACGCAAATGCGGTACTCCTTTTGGGCTGGGAAAAGCACCCGTTCGAAGTTTTCGTTCCACATTCGCAAATGTTCTTGGCGATGGGGTAGCTCTCTCTGGAAATCGCTCTCTGTACAATGCTGTAGCTCTTCTCGCATTTTTGGTACACTCTCCATAAACTAGCAGCATGTCTACGTATTCACTAAAAGTGTATAAAGACGGCATACTTAATAAATTAATTAATTTTGTCTGATTATCATTTGACATTTGTTGTCAAACTAAGTGATCGAAATTGGATACCAAGGCAATTCAACTTGTAACGAAGCAGGTGGCGAAGTAATTAAGTATTATTTCAAATCTCAATAAATACATAAATCACTTAATAAACCGGAAACGGCCTAAGATAGATATAGGATATGGTACATAATATTTATGTAGAATTAATAGAAGAGTTTGAAAACTGGAAAATATACAGGGTGTTCCATTATAAAAATAAAAGTTACATCTATTAGCTTATTTATGGCACACCCTGTATATGTTATATTTTAATTTTAAGAATCTACTTTTAAAACGAAACACCTTTTATCTGAAACAATTTTTTTCGACGAACCGTTTTCGAACAAATCGCTGGGTAAATAGGTCTGGGTGACCCTGTATATATATATATATATATATATATATATATATATATATATATATATATATATATATATATATATATATATATATTAGGGTGGAGTGAAAAACCTAACTTTTATATCCTAAAGGCCTATATGCGGAAAAGTGGTGGACTAAGTAATTATAGTTCCCTGCAAAATCCTAGGTCGATTGGATAACGTTTAGCGGTGCCCCCACCACCTCTAATTTTGGCCGCCGGCTGCTAAGAAACAAAGCCGCCAAAACCGGTTTAATTGGTTTTCCAGCGACTGTTGTTGGGTGCGCATGTGTTTAAGCTGTTAATATTTATAGGAAAATTAATTTCTAGGCGTGTATTTGTGTTTTGGTTACCTTTTGGTATTATTTAGCGAATTTTGATATTCGAACTTTAGTGTAAAATATGCCAAATACTAGGAAAGACACTGAGTCCCCTGTATTTGGGGCTCCGTCCGCGTTGAAGAAAAATGTGTTACCAACATATGCAGATGTGATAAAAAAAAATTCTTATATACGTCAAACATTAATTGATGCTGCTTAAAATAAAGCCGAACCTACCTTAGGTAACATTACAGCCATTTTAATAGCGGAGCTAAAAGTTGTTTGGGCTAATGCGTCTATTCCCGTGGTGACAGACCGACAGATTTTACACATAATTAGACAATATCACAGAACGTTAAGGAATATTAAAAACCCCTAAAATCACGTTTTAATGATATTCTTATACAAAAAGTAAAAGCATTTAAAGACATTGAAGAAAAAAAAAACTATATATAATATTTTATCTTCTGGGTTCATTATAGCTATTAAACACTTCAAGAATCTCGTTAATGCCATCTATTGGTGCATTAACGAGATTCTTGAATTGTTTAATAGCTATAATGAACACATACAATTTACGGTGGAAAAAGAAAACAACAATAGTGTACCTTTTTTGGACACTAGAGTAATAAGACAAGCAAATAACCAGATCATTCTTGACTGGTATACTAAACCAACCAGCTCAGGCAGGTATATCAACTATTACTCGAGTCATACCACCAAAACAAAAATAAATCTAATATTAGCATTAAAAACCCGGATAATGAGAATCTCACATGCATCATTGGTCCAGAATAACTTAAAAAACTTTTTAACATATTACTACTTAACTCTTTTCCAAAAAAAATTATTAACCAAGCTTATTTTTAATACAGCAATAGTGATCACCCATGACAGCGATAATAACGGCATCACCCCCGAAATAAGTGCATTTATTGAACATCCTCCTATTTTTTACTATTCTTTTCCATATATAAAAAGTATAGCAACTAAAATAACCAAATTGTTTCATTCTGACAATTCAATTAAAATTGCATTTAAACACACTAAAACAATAGGAACACTTTTTACTAAACTTAAAGACAAGGATGACAGTTTGAAAAAATCTAACGTAATATATAGTATTCCTTGCTCTGAGTGCGATGGCGTATATATAGGACAAACGTCTAGAGTACTCAAAGATAGATTAACACAACATAAAAGTGATTGTAGATTAGGAAAAAACTCTTGTGCATTGTCTCAACATTGTAATCAACTTGGACATATTTTTAATTTTAAAGAAACAAAAATTTTGTGTGTGGAGGCAAATTATAACAAAAGAGTGGTTCTAGAGATGATAGAGATATATAAACATTCTAACAGTATCAATAAAAAACTGACATTGACAATCTAAGTGTCATTTACTCTAACTTACTCAATTTTAACCTAAAACAAAAGACAAACAATGATTCCAATAGTTCTTTTTCATCAAGCTAAAACATTTAAATAATAACTGTCAACATAATTAATTTTTTAATACTTTTGATTTTTTATTCTGTATTTTTTTCTCTTTCTTTCTCTTCTTTATAACCTAACATTCCTTTTGTAAGTAACCACTCTTTATGTTCAGTTGAACCTCACTTAAGAATGTAGGCTGGTCCTTCCCCTTTTTGTGTTTTTTTTCTCTATTGTTAACACTTTTATGCTACACTGGACCTAAATATAACTCTAGGATAAGTGTATGGTAATGCTATGGGCGAAGGACTGTAAGTAAATATTAAAACATAAAATCTGGAATAGACAAAACATCATCATGAATCTATAATTTGTGTTCTCTTGGTCACGTACGTGCACACACACACACTCACACATTCAAACACTAACCCTTAGGTGACAGATAAGGGGGTACACATACACTAACATATACACCCATACACACACACTAACCCTTATGTGACAGATAATGGTTTACGCACATACCCATACACATGCACACACACACAAACACTTACCCGTAGGTGATAGATAATGGTATACTTTGCACACTCACACAGACATACACGCACATACACACATGCTCTTATGTGAGAGATAAGAGCTCCGTGATCATTAAGACACTACATATTTACTGTTTAATTTTTTACCATTACTAATTTTTCAACTTTGCATATTACGTACACATTCAGTCATAAGAAAATCTATCTTCCAGTTAAGTTAACAATATCTTAACTTTAACCTAGATATGCCCGGACCTTATACTCGCATTCCAAAAAATAATAATTAAAAAAATACATGTTAAACTAAAAAAACCCTGAAACGAATAAAGTGGTATAGAAATCCATCCATTCTGTACTAGTCTTACATTTAACAACAATTAAAATATTTTAAAATGTATCAGCTTAATTATTAAGAAACATTAATATGCATTTTTCAAAAACTAAATAATATCCTGTTACCATACATTGTAAAACTCAGCTGTTGTTGATGTTACCAACTTCTAAATAATGCATTTAGTTGTAAGTATACCTAAAATTGAGAAAGATTTGCCTTTTTTTGATTGTATGTTTTTTTTCCATATTGTAGACCTGAGGAAGAAAATAAATATTTTCGAAAGCTCGTTAAACTAAGAAGTGTTTCACTTTAATTAGCCCTCTCCTGGACCGATACCCAAGAAATTTAGTACCTTTGTTGTTTAACTGGTCGGCCAAGACTTACCTCTCCTTATTTTATATATATATATATATATATATATATATATATATATATATATATATATATATATATATATATATATAATATATTATATATATATTTATTGATATATGACGTCCATATACTTAATTTCATATGCATCATATAAATATAATAGTATTTATAGTATATGTTAATTATATATATATATATATATATATATATATATATATATATACTATAATATTTAAACAGATGGTTTTTGCTTAAGACGCCATTACTTAATTTCATACGCATCTTACTTAAATATAATCAGGGTTTATTGTATTATGTTAATTATTTTTTTATGTTTTAGTGAAATCACTTTTTTTTCATCGTCCGGCATCAAAGCTATTCCAAGTTCTTTAAAAGCAGAATGGTTGGACGAAAAAAATTTTGAAAAGACATTTCATGCCAATTTCAAAAAACGTCTAGAAGCTAAAATTAATGCAGTAAGAAATTTGGATCCCGCTGCTGTAACTGATCAAAAACAAAATAGGTATGTTTAACTTATTTCGAAATTGATGTAAGGAACAAACAGGTAAAAAATGAACAATCCCAGTTTAGTTGCCTTAGATATTATATTAAGTTATATTTTACTAATTGTGTTTTGTTTAAGTCATTAATATAATTTTGACAGCTTGTGTAACCAAGTAAATCTTTTTTACAAGAAAAAATAAATATCCACAAGTTACCTTTTGAAATTTATAAATACATTCCGTCTCCTCAAAATTTAATAAATTTTTTATTTATATTATTTTAAATTAAAAAGTAAGATTTTTTTTCTTGAAATTGTATACTCTTAAAACTTAGCTGCTTTAATATTATAGTCATTTATAGTTGTCCGTTAAACCCCTAAAAAGGGTTAAAAAAATAAACCATCTCTATCTTTTAATTCCTAAGATAGTCCATGTTAATTTCTGTCTGTTTTTTGGTGCTACAAACAGATATAAAATTGTTTTGTCAGACATGATAAATTCCCTATTAGGTGTTTTGCTTGACTGTTCCTATCAGGTTCTATGAAACTATGACCAACAGTAGGCATTTTTCACAAAAGCATTACACGCCAGGAAAGTTTTTATACAATGGGACCACTTCGGTGGGTACCTACAGTATTGGCCAAAAGTAGATAGACAAAACTATTTTTCAAAACAAAATAAACAAATCACTCTTACCAACCCTTGTTCACATACCAATATTTTTAAAATCAAGCATCAATAAAATATTTGTAAAAAAACAACATAAAATACAACGTACAATGTTTATTTTATTTGTGATAAAATAAATACCAAAATAATGCTGGGCAAAAGTAGATGAACAAAAAAAAATTGTCGATGTTTATACTTTTTATTATCAATTTAAGATGTTTTTATATTAAAATGCATTTAGTACCCAGAGAACTTTTAAAAATAAACGGTATGAACCGCGGAGTTAAAATTTCTGTTGACCTAAAACAGCGTATTATTGAGCCTTATAGGGAGACCGACAAAGTGATATTGCCCGACGGTTTGAAGTTAACAAGTCTGCAGTATAGGCAATTATTAAACTATACGAAGGAACAGGCCCTATTGAACATAAACCTAAGTCAGGTCGTCCAAAAAAAAAATAAGCAACAAATCAGTGGGAATGCTAAAACGAATAAGCTCGATTAATCCATTCATGTCATCCAATCAATTAAAGGCAGAACTGGATACTTCAGGAATATGCAGCGGATCCTCAAGGACAATACAAAAGAGATTAGTGGAAGAAAAACTTTAGTCGTAGGCCGGCCAAGAAGCCCTTGCTATCCAAGAAAAACTGCTTAGCCCGACTCGAATTCGCTCTCCAACATATCCACTGGACCAAAGCTGATTGGAAAAGAGTATGCTGGAGTGACGATTCAAAGTTCAATCTGTTTAATTCCGATGGTATTCAGTATGTTAAACGTTCAGCAGGCAATTGTTTAGATCCAAAATACATGAAACCAACTGTGAAGCATGGTGGTGGATCTGTAATGGTAAGGGGTTTTTTCTCGAGATTTGGTATTGGTCCTCTGCACAATATTATAGAGACTATGGATAGGTTTATGCACCGTGATATCCTTAAAAATGTTGTGCTTTCCAATGTTGAAGGAACAATGCCATTAATGTTTAAATTCCAGCAAGACGACCCCAAACACTTTTCAATGAGGAACAAATTTCTATTATAAAATGGCCACCTTTTTCTCCGGACCATAACCCAATCAAAAATGTATGGGAAATTGTGAACAGAAGCTTAAGAACAAGAAATTATTTAAATAAAGATGATTTATTTACCAGTTTGCAAGAAAAATGGTATACTCTGGATATGGGTATAATTGACAAGCTTATAGAATCCATGCCTCGCAATGTCAAGTTGTAATTGACAACAAGGGTTATTTTACGAAATATTAAATTCCATTTTGTCATAAATTAACAATCTTTTTATACATGAGTGCATAATTTATAAATTTGTTAAATATTTTTCTATCATCTATCCACTTTAGTCCAGCATAATTGCTTATTTTTGATTTTATTTGTAACTTTTTTGTTTCCATTTACAACAAGCTATATTTGTTGTGCTCGTAAGTATTCTTTAAACATATACCATATAAAAATAGTTGGTTGTTTTTTTTATGTTTAATGTTAAAAAAGTTTTGTCTATTTACTTTTGGCCAATTTTATTTAAAAAAAAAATCAATTTGAAAAAATTTTGATATAAAACTTTGGAGATTCTAAGAACTTTTAGTAAAAAAATATATTATTTATGAGGTTTGTCATAAATGACATATTTGTTTTGACTATTTTTATTCTCAAAAAGACAAGAAAATGAAACTTTTCTTTTTGAATATACAAATATAGCAGTCAAAACGAACTAATATGTCATTTATGACAAAACTTCATAAATAATAACTGAAAGTTCCTAGAATTTCCTAAGTTTTATATCAAAATTCGTACAAATTTAATTTTAAAAACCATCTTATTTTATTTGATTATTTCTTGGTTGATATAGGGCCCCTGTTTCTGACAGATTTTATAAGTCAATAGAGTACCTTAACTGGGTTTTTATGAGGTCAAATGTAAAAAACACATAATTAAGAATGCGATTACCAAATTGATCTGACAGATGTAATTTTTGACATATGCCAATTTTGACAGTCGTCATTTTAAACATATGTTAACTTGACTTTGTTTTTTTATGGCGTTTGTTACGGCGTTTGTTACAAGACAATTTGCCAGCTCTCCCCTTTTTAGACACACGTTACGAAGGCGCAACGTGTGCTTTCCCGAGCTTCGTCGCTGGAAAATCTGGATGTCGGGCTGGAAGGCCTCGGATATTACGAATTTTCCACAAAAATTTACTTTTTAAAAGTCTTTCTTATCGATTTAAGGCACAATTAACGGTGCAACCAGCTTGCTGTCAGTTTGACGTCCCACGCTGCGCGCGCAACCAATCCCTCGCGGTAGAAAGCCAACCTCGTGGACTACACAAAACCTAAAACCATCAGAAACTAGACCTAAACCGCTCATAGCGCTTAGCCCCAGAAATGGGCCCCCTAATTGGCGTGAGTCTCTCCTTGATCCATGAGGGTTAAAATCAGTTAATACGGCTCCACCAACCGCCCTTTCCGGAAAAAGCTATAGTATAGCTTTTTATCGCGTGACTTCACTGGTTGGAGGTTAAACAGAAACTAAACATAGCCAAAGATGTCATTTTGACAGATGTTATTGTAACAGAGATATAATTTTAGCAATTGTAATATTAGACGGATATTATTGTTGAGAGGTGTTGTATGTTGTATTTAAGCCCCTTCATTTCTTTATAGACAATTTCTTTTTGTTTCAAGACAATAGAATCAATAAAAAAAATTTAGCAGGAAAGTGCAATGTTTACCAAAACAATTTTTGATGTTTTTTTTTTATTGATTATTTATTTTTTTAGATTACCGGTGCTAGAGAACCTGATTAATACAAGGGAATGTATGTACAAGGAAATTAAAAAAAAGAAAGAAGATCAAGTCGTTTGTGAGTCAGCCATTTCATATAGTCTAGCTCAGTTCGAGAAGAGTCCAGTTCCTTTTATCGAAAAAGGAAAAATAGTTTGATGCCGACGAGTAAATAAATATTTTAATCTCACAAAATTTAAGGAATATGCAGCAGATCGAAAGTTTATATTTTTATACTAAGATGTAACTTTTAATAAAAGTAGTGGGGGTATTAAATAAGGGTAAATGAGAAATCGCATGACAAGTAGAAACATGTTTACTTTACCAAACTTCTTCTGTTTCTGATTTTTTGCTGTTACTAAAATCTATGTTCTTAAGTTTTTTGCTATATTTTAAATTACCCAAAACACATACAAAAAACCCTTTACTTTTTCTTAGTAAGCTTCGTGCTGTAATTAATTTGTCTTATTTCAAGCTTAATATTACAAAGTAAATGTTATGTACTTGAGACGTCTTATTAAAACTTAGAAAGATAAAGGTGTCCATTTTGAATTTGTTTGACCTTGTTACTGCCCACTAAACATTGCATGGTTATTAAATTTATTAAATACCATCAAGCAAGAATCTTACAATGTGAGGGAAATTAGTATTTTAGGTTGATAACTTGTCTTTTGTATTCGAAGTTCTTCTTTCACTTATTTAACTCTTTAAAAATCCGCTGGTTTTGTATAAGCAGTGTCACACTTGAATAAAGTATTATATTTTTGAACATATACATATTTATATAAAACGCCGATCGGCCGATCCTAGGGTGTCAACTGCCACTCGTGCCAAGAATTAAAGTGGCTATCCTCTAACGAATTTTTCAAATTTACTAATACTTAACATTCTTCTTACTATGCCATACTTTTTTCAGAGTGTAGGCACCCTCTCGCACATATCTGTGTTGTGTACCAACTGCTTTTACACAGATATACGGGACCACCGGCTTAACGTGCCTTCTGAAGCACGTGTGGGGTCCCCGAACCCAGGTCTCCACGGTAAGAGGCTGGTACACTGCCATTACACCAGCTCAACCACTATATTAAGGTTTTAACGACCTGAACCTGTTTAAGAGTTAAAAGTCGAATATTAATAAAAATGCATATGAAATTTGAGGTGCAAATCTTATTTTTTAGCCATCTAATATGAGAGCGACAAAATATTTAAAGGTAATAAAAAAACATCTATATGAAATAGAATTATTAAACCTTTGAAATAGTTTAGAAAGACAAAATATTGGTAATGACATATATAACCGCCCACGGTTGACGTTTGCAAAGAGTCAACCATAAAATATCTTATCTGGATTTCTGAGAAGAAAATGTCTCAATAACTTCGGTGAAATCAAATTTTTTCAGAAATTTTGGATTCAGGGGAGACGATGGCCAAATCTGAAACCCTTTCTTGTGTCATGTTATTATTAAGTAATTTTTATTAATTTTACTTACTAAAACTCCTCTTTCCTGAAACCACAGATATAGGTAATGGTAAAAATATATTTATTGCTAGGGCAAAATTAGGCAGGTGGGGAATAAGATCATTTATGATTATAATATTTAATAACTTTGAATTAATTTATTTCATTAAATAGGATCATTGCCTATTTCCTCGTCGTGGTTATTTGAAATGCACGTTATTCTGGTGCATTTATAGAACACACGTTAACACTTTTATAATTTTAGCATTTTTAACAAAAAATATTACAGGGTTTATGAAACATCCCGACTTTCATATTTTTTTGCCGAGCAGCTTATAGCCAACAACCAACTAATTTCAAAAACAAGAAAAATCAAGGTGTAATTTAAAAAACGGTAAAACAAATAAAGATAATACAATAAGAATGATTATTATTAAATACCTTGTATTAATTCCGCCTATTCTATATTTTTAAAGTCGGTTAACTAAGCATCATTTGTGAATAAAGAAATGTACACTGGCTGCTTGGAAAAAAAAATACAGATTTGGAAGTCAGGACTTTTTAAACACCATCTTTTTTTTTTTGTTAAATGAATCCTTTAGAAAATAATCATTTCTACGCCATTGATATTTTTTTTTAACTAAAAAAGGTTTCGATATTAATATCCATATTTCCTTAAGGTTGTCAAAAAAAAATTGATTTCGTTTATAAAGAGTATGTAGCGCTTAAGGAAACTAAGAAGTGATTATTTGCCAAAATAAAATGTAATTACTTTTGCGGCGCTACTGACGCGTTATTAATTGTTCCCGATATAAAATTTTAACTGACTATTAAGAGGATACTTATAACCATTTAAAATAATGTATAAACATTAACGGGAGCGTTAAATACAAAAAGGACAATATTATATTTTTGCTTTATTTAATTTTTGAAAAAAAAAATATATTGAAAAACGGAGCAGATATCAGAAGTCTAAGAAACTGTTTTTTCATTCGGTATGGACTACTAAGTAGCACCATACAATTAAAAAACAACAAATATTATTTTGTAGATCGTGGCTTTTGACAAAGTTTTCTGTTAACAAGAGGACTCTTCTATTGCAGTTGAATAAAAACAAGAAACAAAAATTGAAATAGCTACTTTTTTTAAAATATTTTCCTAGAAAACCTTAAAAACAGCATTTTGTTTTTATTTACGAGCTGCCGTTGAATCGAGCAGCAGTTTAGTTTTTTCGGATATCTTACGAAAGGTTTCCGTTTCTTATGTTATCATGATAAAACGTGTCTCTATTATCATACAGTGTTTTATAACTACGCACACATTCAATTGAAAACGTGTTAATCACGGTTAATAACCTCCCTTCATCCATGTAAAATAAGATAAGAGTCGCATACTTTCGGAATATATATATATATATATATATATATATATATATATATATATATATATATATATATATATATATATATATATATATATATATATATATATATATATATATATACAGGGTGACCCATAAAAGAAAGTACATATCAGTTATATTTTTTCTAATGGAACACCCCATATTTTTTTTATTTTTTAGATACTATAGACCAAATAAAGGTAAGTTATTGTTATAATTCCTATACCTAAAACTAAGCGTTTCTGAGAAATTTAGAGAAATTAAAAAATACAGACCATAATTTAAAAATTGTTTACACCCTGTAACATAAAAGGAGCTGCTCGTAATTAAATTTACTGCTTAGCTAAAGGATTAACTATTACATAAAAGTTTTACCTCAATATTATACAGAGTGGTGAAAAAAATTGCCTCAAAGTTTGGACATACATTTTATTAAATAACTTCCTAAAGTTAAATGGAACACCCTGTATTTAGTGGCCTATTTTGATGCAGAACTAGATTCCCTTTGAAACTATATTAGGGTTTCCTATACCTATCTCTTCTGCTTTTTATGCAAAAGACGTTTTTATATTTGACTTATGAATATTTTCTTTATCTTAAAAATGGAACACCCTGTACTGTAATTAAAAAACCTTTTTATTAAGGACCACGTAGATTTGCTAAAAGCACAAGTTTAAATTTTTGAAAATAAGATGTATCTGAAGCAAAATGCAGGCAAAAGTAA
>JAHBCN010004896.1:0-59867 GCA_019359885.1 Listronotus oregonensis | reverse complement strand
TTGTCCATTCTTTTTATCTCTTTTTGTTTAAATAACTTCCTATATTTTTCTTTGTCACTCATAGGAAAGCGATCGTAGATGGAGCAGTCATCGTTTTTTTCCTGGCTGCCAAGTTGATTACAATTCTCTATTTAAGCTTTGGCAGATTTTTGGTCTTTTTTGACACACGCGAGATTAAGAGACAGAAGATACACCTAAAAAAAAAAATTTAACGTGACAACGCTGCTTCAGGAAAGTGACGACGGTCGATGATTTTGTGTTTGACTTTTTTTGTAAAGGCCGTTTTGTTTGAGTAATCTTTTCGGTTTTTGTGATTTATTGTGGATTTTAATAATTTTCCCCCCAAATTTTTTTTATTTAACTTTGATTATTGCCTTCTATTATGATTGTGTATATATTTGATTTGTGTTTTTAACAGAAATTTTAAGTCAACAGTAAAGGAGTTCTGTGAAAAAGTGAATCTGAAAGAAAAATTTCCCTCAATTATTTCTGCTAGTGCCCTTGCTATTCACCCTTTTTTTAACAGCCAATATGGGAGTTTAAAACTGCCTTGTTTGTGGTGCTAAAGATTTAAGGTCTTAAAGATGCCTCATTTTCTGGAAATCTAGAGAGGGGGGAAAAAAAAAACTTTTTACATATCTACATAAAGGGCTTTTCGAAAACGGTGATCAGTTGAACCCGATTGATAAGATTACTAATCTTAATTTTTGGAAATAAACCAAGATTGGTTTACTACTTTCAAAAAGTCTAAGATCAATCGGAAAAAGCTAATATAATCTTTTCAACCCTGCGGTCTTGGGGGTAAAGGCAATTATTTTGATCAGCTGTTTTGTATCAATTTAAACTAACCTTTAAAATGTTGAATTAAGAAAGTTTTTATTGTTTATATTAAAACAAAAAAAAATTAAATTGAAGATGCTTATAATATATTACATTGAAAATGCAAAATTCATTTACAGTTATAATACCCCCCTTTCTCTTGATCGGAGGTTAATATTTACCCCAAATTTACCGTTATCAAAAATAATAAAAAATTATTAAGATTCTTTTTCCAAAAAGCCCTAAGAAAACTAGGTACATTTATTTTAGAATATTAATTTTTTTTTTTTCTTATTTTTTTACTTTTCAATTATTTAGGAAGGTAATTAATTATCCTTTTGAGAAATATTATAAATTTTATTAATAGTATTTAATCATTACATAGCATTTTCATTTCTTCAAAATTTTTAATTATTAATAAACATTTCTTGGTACTCATTAAATTTTCTTTTTTTTTTAGATCTAAATTTGAAAAAAATTGGGATTGAAGTGTACCGGCGAATCTCTAAAAACGAAAATATGTAGTAGGCATTTGCCAGAGAGGGATATTTGGATTTAAAATGTAAGCTCCGAAAGATGCTGTTCCCCTGTCCATTGAAACACTCCATCTACATCGCAAACACATTTAAAAAAAATTATTTAAACAAAATTTGTTGGGTTCATGAGCATACCTTATGCTTTATCATAATATATGGGTTGGGAATTGTAAATATATACATTTTTATTGTTGTTTTTTCTAATGTTTCGGTAATGTTAATTTGTAAATTAATTTAACTGTTAATAAAGAATATTATTATTTGTCATAATTTGAAATTTATGCCACTTTTTTTGTTTCATTTATGAAAAACTGGCTGTCTCAGAAATAATAATCAAAAGCAGCATTGGGCACTCAAATAAATTATTTGTTGGTTTCAGTTAATCAGTTACAACTTATAATGATTATCTTTATGTGTAAATTTGATGAATTATGACTCCCTGTATTTTTCCTTTATTTAATTTCATTGTCTGAAAAAAAATGTTTTAAAAAACCAAATAAATGTAGTAGTAGTTTTTTCATTGAACCTCTGAGGATGTGGGAAATCGACCTTTTTTTTCCATCAAAATCGTAAAATTTCGGGTTTAGGTATTATTATTATAATTATTTATATTAAGTTTAAGTATCTGTATTTACATTTACAATAATAGATAAAAAAATAAAATAGCAAGTATAAAAAAAATTTCAAATGACATGTTTATTGAATTCATCATTTTAAGTTTTTTTTAAACTTTTTTTCAAAATTTGCTTAGGCAATTTTACGTCCAATAATAAATATTAATTAAGTATTTTTAATACTTGAACAAAAAAATTAAAAAATACTTATTATCGGTAATTTATTTTGGCTCATCAGGTGTTAAATAAATTTTTCGAATTAAAAAAAGGGCACTTAAAATGAAAAAAAAATAAATGTGCTAAGTTTGAAGGATTTTTTTCAATAAAATTTTGTTATCAATTTATTATGAAATATATTTAACTTAAAAAAAGAAAAAAAAAGGGCCCTAAATCGAAACTTAAAATTTTCTCGTTTTGGGAAGGGTAAAAAATGTTGATCTTTCCCCTCCTTTTAAAAAAACAAAAAAAGAATAAATTAGTAATTTGAATTTCGGGGCTGCGGGTTTGCCTCGGGCGCCATCTGCGTTCGCTTTTTTTAAGACAGACAAAGAAAGCTAACAGTTCTCTCTGATAATTTAACATTTATTGCTTTCGTTTTTGTCTCGATATTGTCCCTTTTTGGACTTTAAACGGATCTTCAGACATATATTTTATAGCATTGCGGCAGGCGGTTTATTTTTAAAAAATTTTAAAAATTGATTTTCTGCATTGTATTTAGGTTTGGAATTTTTTTAATAAATCATTACTTATTAGTATTAAGATAGTCACCAACGTACATGTTACTTAACAGCACTTATTAACACACAAGACAAAACAAAAAACAATGCGGCTGTTATTAATCATACACAAAAACTTACACTTCTTTTAAATACACATAATTGCGGTTAAATTTTAGTCTTTAGACTACAAGTTTACATTTATAATGCAAATTAAAAACTAGTTACATGTGGAACCATAACTTGTTTTAAGTTCTCAACCTAATAACTAAAAACACTTAAATTATAAGCCTATTACAGGTATGAATCAAACCTAATTGTATATGCCTAAGAAAACATAGGTGTTTATTAAATTAACCATCAAATCATAATCAAATTCAATTCATAAAATACCATGTACTTTACTACAATCCTATTCAAATTTCTGCATGAATATATAATAAACTTGAAAATATTGATATGTTATTGGGAAATGGGATTTTATTTTATTAGTTATTTTACGAAAAATTTATAAAAAATGCTACAGATATGGATACCATTCTGCAAATCTTTGTACAATTTTTTTTAAAGACAAAATTCAAAGTTACTTAAAAAAAAATTAAAACATTTCTGGCAAACTAAATACTTGTTATTTTTATCACATAAGCTTTTTAATAAAAAGCCAGAATGCGAAATGCATATTCGTCAGCAATATTACATATTTTTCATTTTATTGATGCATAGTTCAAAAATCTTTTAAATATAATAACACGGTAAATTTCTATCTGCTGCCATAAAACGACAAGGTACATGAAGTTATGTTAGCAATATAATAACTTACCTATAGGATATAAGGACTAAAGTTTAATAGCTACAGGTGATACTGATTTTAATAATCCTAATGACATTCATAATTATTACATTGTGCTATCTTTAAAGGTGCGAGTGCTACTACATAAGTAAGAGTTGTTTTTGATGCTTTTTTTCAAAAGTTTACGGACATTATGTTAAGTGACGTTCTAAAAATAGGTTTAAAATACTAGACGATTTGTTTCGAATAATATTACGCAGGCGTACCTTTAACTTTGTCAATAAGACATATGTAACTAAAAAATAAACCAATTAATTTTTTTTGGTTCTCAACGTAATTTACAATATAAAATGGTGCAAAAATAGGGTCGATTTGGCAACTTAAAATTAAAAAACTAACGTTACAAAAAATATTTCTATGCAAGCTGGTTTGAAATTAAACTTTAAAATTTTATTGATTAATCAGTTATTAATAAGCTGTCAAATACTAAGAGTTTGCAATATATCATTAATTTCGATTAAGTAAAAGCATAAACGAGATCTTTTATTATATTCTAAATTATTTTTCCACTCTGTTAAAAAACAAGGGAGAGAGGTATTTAGATGTATAATGGAACAATTTATATGAACTATTTTAGATTATGTTTTTTTTAGTTGATTATCAAATCACAACACTATTAATTTTTATTTATTTATATCTATTTACAGATTATTTCCTTAAGGATTCATATCACTAAAACTTCTATTAATATACGTTTTTAACTGTTACTAAAAGCCCAGAAAAGATTTTTAAGATTGATTATGCACACACTAAAAACTTTATATTTTAAAGGATGTTTTATTTCATTTTTCTTAAATAATTAAAAAATGCATTAGAAGTCCATTACATTACATTAGGGCCAAAACACTAGAATTTATTAGGTTTGCGTTTTTTTTAAAAACGTAAACCCACTTTAAAATCTATAATAAACATATGAAAAATATACCCATATTATAACAGATATTTAAAATCTTGAAGGGTAATCTACCTATAAAGTTTTTATTTTATTTTAAATGTTCTTTTTAACATTAGAAATCTAAATAATAATTTAAAATATGTAAGCATTTTATTTTTGTTAATATGTTTATATAATGGTTAACACATTTAGATATTTTAGCGAAAACTAAATAAACATTACTCATATTTAAAAAAAAACCGGTTTGAAATAAAACTGTAACAAATATTTTTACTATATATTAAGTAAAGAAATTTTTCAAAGCAAACAATCTTAATTGTATTGAACAAAAATAGTTTGAAATAGTATATAATCTATACTATACATAAAAATTATTATTTATTCTTACGTTAAATATAACACAACAACCACAACTAAGCCATCATGCCAGGTGTTTTTTAAAAAGTTCGTATGTTTTTTATGTTACTGGGGTATTAATCCACTTCAACTGAAATACGCTTGTTAGTTATTGTCATTTTTTTCTCCACGTAAGAAAATAAAAAATTTAAAATTATTTTGGGCAAAAAATTAATGTATCTCTTCTGAAATACGAGAAGTTGCGAATGAAGCAGCACAGGGTTTGTTTTTTTATCAGTATGACTACCGAAGCTTGTATAAAGCCAAAGTTTTCCCAGTTACTGTGCGTTTTAAGTATTTCGATTTTTAACCCATTTTTTCCCGGTACCATTAACGATGTACCAAAACATGCAAATATTCCATTTCACGGTCCCTTTTTTTGACAACATTAAGTCTCGTAATGTCACTGAGACAGAACAGTTTAACGTATAATCCGAATCACACACAACAGACTCAATATCTTAATCAAACTGAAACCTACAGACATGGTGTAAAGAAAAAATAAATTAAAAGTTTAAATTTAAAAAGTGCTTCTATGGCATACTTTGGTGAATTTAATAAGCAAAAAAAGCTGTCTACCTTATAGGCAATCTACAGCGTGTGAAAAACAGTGCTCAAAATTCAAAAGAAATCCGAAATTTTAAAACAAAGCAAACCGATGATTTACCTGAACAGGCAAAACGTAGATTATAAGAAATCCACTATATTTTTGAGGTCAAAATAAGATTTTTAAAGAAGGCGCCAATTAAACTTTTGCCGATTAAATTAACTGTTATCTAAGGAAAAAATCACCATTTACTTTAAATTTATTTAAAAATAACTCCTTTTTAGGATTTTTAAAGATTTCAAACAGACCTACTTTAGTAGAAAAAATTCGTGTAGAAATTTTATATTTAAAAATAAATATTAATAAAACACTGGTTAAATATATTTTAAAAATATTTGCATCTCGAAAGAAACGTTAATAGCAATAGTATTTTAGTTTAAGTTAGTGGGAATAAGACACGAAGTCAGCCAATTGGGCACAATTTAATCACTGGTTTTTCTGAACAAACAGCCATGTTTTTAAACTAAGAAAATACGTTGGACAGGTTATGTGGACAATTTAATGAAAAGCAAACATAAAACTGTTGCAGTAGTATCTAAAGTGCATTTATTCATATTTAAACCAAGAAAAAACCACTCATAAATCTTCCAATTCGGACGATAGCAAAAAACCCATAAAATAATCTAAGTAAATATTTCATAAAACCTTTTTTTGGCCGGACTTTTTAAAGCTTCTTCAAGATCCATTCTTTATGTTCAATGAGTTAATCAAAAAGTTACCTGAATATAGGCATTTTTCTAAAACAAAGCAATTTTTGGCAATAAATTATTTTGTTAAATAAAATACTTAAAAATTTGTGTTTACACATTTTTAAGTATTTAAAACAAATCAGTCATTATTATTTTAACCTGGACAAAAATTTTTGATCGTTCTTCCGGCGGTAATGAAGGTTTAGTTGTGTAAATAATGAGGCGTGTCAGCTACCGAAAATTTTATGACTGGTTTTTTTCTTGGTTTAAATAGGAATAAATATAGTTTACACGTCTCATTCATCGGTGATTTTTTAAAGTGTCTTAGGTTTACTAACTATTCAACAAAAATAGTTCTATCGACAAGAAATCAGCATCGAAGACGCCCCCTGGTGCCACTGGGGAAAAAAATTTTTAATTTTATTTAATAAATTGAGTTAAATAATACATTTCTATACAAACTTTAAATATATAGTTTGTTATTTTTTTTGTTTTCATTCCTTAAAAATAGATAAAAAATTAATAGTTTAAATATTTTTTTCTGTGAAAATGGGGCGTTGTTTTGAAAAAAATACCAAAAATGCTGCGATTAATTAAATTTTAGATGCCAAAAAATAAGACCAAAAAAAAAAAAGAATAGGAGATAAAACTAGGTAACATAACACATTTGAACTTAACTGAACTTTTAAAATTTTAAAAAATTTCCCTATGGGTAAAAAAATTTGATACCACTAGCACAGGGCCGACATTTTAATAATAAAAATGGGGAATTTTAATGCCCCCATTTAAGTCTTAAAAAATTTTTTTTAAAAATTTAAAAATTTAAAGCAAAAAAGTTTGTGTCCCTTTTTTAAGGTCCCTCTTTTTTATTCTTGTTTAAGAGGGGAAAAAAAAAAAAGTAACGGAAAAAAAAATTTTTAATGAAATCGGAAATTGACCAGTTTGAAAACAAGCCCGTTTTTTTTAAAAGTTTCTTTGGGGTAAAAAGTTTTTTTCCCTTTTTTCCCTTTTTTTTTTTTCTAAATTTTTTAATTTTAAATTTTTAAAATTAAGAAAACTGGTTAAAAAATTTTAATTCTTTTAAATTTTTTAAGTGTCTATCAAAAAGGGGAATTTTTTGAAAAATTAGGATGTAGTCAACTACAAGGTTTACTTTAATAAAACCTTAATAGATTTTGCTTCTGATAAAACCATAGGTCAGATAACTTTGGTTATTTTTTATAAAAGTTTTATATTTGTAGGGAACCATCGTATTCTATGTAATATATGCTTTACTGACATGTCACATATTGTTTTGCATGTCTTCCTAATTTTTCCACATAATCTAAATTTAAAATTAACCTAGTAAGTAAACTAAAACTCAATAAAAACACAAAAGTTTTATAAAAAAATAAGTTAGTTCCTATCCAAAAATTCTTTTTCATTTTCCTTAAAATACTGAAAGGTCTTAAATTAATAAAGTTCTATCTAAATTTTGTTTCAAATCTTTTTTTTAAATAATTTTTGTTTTCTATCCTGATTAATTATAAACTTTTATTATTATTAAAGACAGTTTTTTTTTATTAATACAAAACAGATCCGGGAAAATTTTCAAGTTAAAATAAGTAAAAAAAAATTTGGGGGTACAAACTTGGCCCAAATTTTAAAAGATCCCAGAAATTTTAAAATTGAAATATTGATAGGAACTTTGTCCCTTATTTCCACAAGTATTTTTTAGGATTTCTTTTTTTTGGGGTTTTAACCTTGCCTATAGGTAAAACCAAACCCTTTTTAGAATATAAAGTACGAAAATTATTATTTAAATTTCCTTAAACCCGGCCTGGTTTGGGGTCTAACAAGCCTGCATTTTAAATTCTAAGATAATTATGCCCTTTTAGAACCTTATTTGGTTATATTCAAATTTCTAAAATACGATACTGTTTCAGGGCGTTTCGAGAAAAATTGCAGTTTTTAAAATTTTTCCTTTACTTGTGTCCTTAAGCCTATTACATACAAATTTCAAGGTTTTATTTTTCTTTAAAAGTTATAATTTTAATGAGTTAGTTAGTGGGTGATTTAGTAAGTCAGTAGTAAAAAGGGCGATTTTCAAAAAGAATATCTTAAAAACCAACGGACATATCTTTCTCAATTGTCTCATGGGTAACTAGAAAATTTATGTAAAATTTCATATCGAATCTCTTACCTTAATCTAGAACGAAGTTGTGATAGGGGGGAAAACACACTTGTGTACTAGGCCAAAACTTCGCCTAGTGCACTGCCGTCTGACTAGAAACAAGTATCTACTTATTTAAAGATAATAATTAATTTATGGATCTGTTAAAAATATAAAATAAATAAATAAATATTAAATAATAAAACAAAATTAAGAATATAACCTCTGGGTCTGCCATATTAAATAGTCAATATGGTAAACAATATTTTAACAAAATTAATTCATGTTTAAACAAGCATTATTTCACTGCTAGAATTAATTTTAAGCAAATAATACTTAAAATAATTGTTGTATATTTTTTTTATTTTTCCCAACTACTGCTAAGAAAACCTTCTCCAACATTTACTACTTTAGAATATAGTTTGTTGGCATAATTTTTTTAACGAATTTGCGAATCAGGTATTTTTTAATAAAAATAAGAAAAAAATGTCTTTATTATTATGGCAAATACATTTTTTTGAAAAAAATGCATTTTTGTCAGTTTTAAAAACGAGAAGACAACTAAAATATTAAATATTATAATGTTTTTTTTTAAATTTTACGAAATAGTTAATTATATAATTATAATAAAATTAAGAAGAAAAAATGTAGATAACAAAAGAGTGTAGAAACAAAGCTTTTGGTAAAACTAGAATTCATTATAATAAGCAGATAAGATTCAGATTAAGATAAAGACAATGTAATGCACATACTTTAGCCGTTTATGCATTAAAAAACTCATTTCTGGGATAAGTAATTAAAATAAGGAGAAAAAGAAAACAATTTGAATGTAACAAAATTCACCTAAAATTTAAATAATAATTCAGAAATGTAGAAAAAAGAAGTGGTTATCTTTTTAAAATTTGGCATCATATTTTTAAAAACCACCCTCAATATATTGTTTTAAAAATATGAATAAATTTAAATATTTTAAAGAAAAGTGGCCATTTTGGTAATTTTAAATTATACGATATACTACTCCATATTTTATTAAGCTCGTAATAAACAATTACACAAGTCAACATAATTTTTTTAACATTGATGAGAAGCAATGCTTATTTTGCGTTTCATGTAGAAAGTTATTAAAAGACTTTTTTCCAGAAATGGCCTATCAGGTCCCATTTTTAAGTACATGCTTCTCTTTTATATAATGCGATCTTTGAATCATTTTTACCTGCCTTAGGACCGTAAAGTACAACAAGAATGCAGAGGGGTTATTTTTACAATATTGTACAAACCTTTAAGAGTTTTATTGTTTTCTGCAGTTTATTTAGTTGGTTTCTGTTTCGTTTACAGTACAGTCAAGTGTTTAAGTCGATTTTGATATAAAATGGCAAGTTCTAGTCGTCGATGTTGCAAAAATCCAGCCGATAAGTTTTGTTATATATGTGGATGATATATTATAAAGTCCCAAGCTAGATCTATATCTGAGAAAGTTGAAAAAGCCAATTTTATATATTTTAAGTGCCAAATTGGGAATCAAGATAAAAGTTGGGCTCCTTATGCATGTTGTGTGAGTTGTCTCGTGTTTAGTGCAGTGGATGTATTGCAAAAAAAAATGCTGTTTGCTGTTCCTGTGGTGGGGAGAGAACCTACTGACCATGTAAGTGATTGCACTTTTGCATCACTAAAACAGCATAGAGACAAAATAGAATATCCAAAATTGCCTTCTGCGCTAAGGCCAGTTCCTCACTCCCAGGAACTACCGGTACCGATAGCGCCTTTAAACCTAGAGGTTGTGTTTCCCAGTGATTCTAATTCTTCATCAGAATCTGATTTACAACTTTTTGAGAACACCGGTTGTGACCTAAGATTTTTACCAACTACCAGTGAACCTCACTTAATAATTCAGAATGAATTAAATGACTTGGTACGTGACCTAGAATTGTCAAATCAAAAATCGGAACTTCTTAGTTCCAGACTTTAACAGTGGAACTTGTTAGATAAAAAAGCAATTGTTTTACTTTAGCGAAAACGAAATGTAACTTTGTCAAGTTTTTTTTTAAATGAAAGGGTCGCTATGTGTCTGTTGTGATATTGATGGTTTAATGAATGAACTTAATATGGAAAATGATCCTAGCGAGTGACGTTTATTCATAGATTTGTCGAAATATAGCCTAAAAGCAGTCCTGCTTCATAATGAAAACAAAAGACCATCTATTCTTTTAGTCCATTCCGTGACAATGAAAGAAACCTATGACAACTTAGCAAACATATTTAATCGTGTTAAATATGAACAGTATCAGTGAGATATTTGTGGAGATTTAAAAGTCATAGGTATCTTGCTAGGATTTCAAGAGGGTTTTACAAAGTATTGCTGTTTTCTGTATCTGAGCAACAAAAGAACACTACCGTAAAAATGATTGGTCTCATAGAACTTTTTTTGAACCTGGTACTTCAAACATTAAATATACCCTCCTTGTTAACCCAGAAAAGGTGCTGCTACTGCCTCTCCATATTAAGCTTGGACTAATAAAAAGCTATGTCAAAGCCCTGGGCAAAGAAGGTAATGGTTTCCAGTACGTAAGAGAAATATTTCCTCATCTAAGTGATGCAAAATTAAAAGAAGGCATATTGGACATCAGATAAGAAAGCTCTAGATGATCTTCATTCTCACGTGTTTTGTACGTGAAGTGAAACGATTTCTGGACAATAAGAATGATGAAGACTATAAAAGCCTCATAGATGAACTGATGAAAACCTATGAATTACTAGAGTGTCGCATGTCTCTAAAAATACATTTTTTGCACTCTTATTTGATTTTTTTCTGTAAAATTTGGTTTCAGTAAGCGACGAACAAGGAGAAAGGTTTCACCAGGATATCAAGGGATAAAACCATCTATGTTGGGCGACAACTGTTAGTTTTTAAAAATGGATGATGCTGCAGAACACAAAAGAAAAAGTGAACCATTTTGTCGCTGTATCATATCTCGTGCAATATATTTTTTATTCACATAACAACCAATCTTCAGTAATATTTTTGCATAGATTTCACCTGTTTTATATGTTTATATTGAATAAATATATTAGATTGTAAAAATATATCGTCACCTTATAATAAAAAGCTGTACGTGTTACGGTAATTAGCTTATCATTTTCGGATTTTGGACTCTAAAATACTTCAAACAAACCTATTTGAATCAATGCTATAAAAATTTAAATTTGTTGACTTGTGTTATTAACAGTTTAAGTTTCTTGTTAAGTGGTGGTCCAAAATAAAAAAGGGCATTTTAAATTCTTAATAACTTACTACTTTTAATCTATTAAGATATGATATACCTCTAGTATAAGTTTTAATCTAAAAGCAAAAGTAAACATTAAAACCATAAAACCACCCTATCACACGATATTTCCTGAGTATAATGTTGGCATGTTATAATTTACCGAAGACTTTATTTGTCTTTGCGAAGTTAGAAAAGTAAACGTGTAACCAAATCCCAACGGTTTGCTGCGACCTCACTCTGAAACAAATGTTATGCCGGTTACGACTTAATGCTAACGGCAAGGTGAAACTGTTATTTGTGTGGTTTTGCCTAAATTTTGTTAAGCTAAATGAGTTCTAAGCAAAGTAAAATAGAATTTAACTTAAGTATATAACTAAAAAAATTCGGAGTATCAACTAAAATATTTTCCCTTATTTTACTCAGCTACTATAAGATATTTTAAAGCTAACATGGAAATATTTAATTATAGTCTAGTCATGAAGTTTGTTTCCTGCGAAAATAGTTAAAAGACTTCGAAAAATATTTTTCTGCCAATAAAAATTGCAATTTTTATAAATAAAAAACGAAAAAAAGGAAGCCATTTCGATTTTTGATCATAACTCAAAAACCATAAGTGATAGCGAAAATTGCAGAAAAGATACTTGAAGAGGAGGAAGTTAAAAAAAGACTGACTCCTGAAACTGTATCTCCATTTTTTATAATTTTAATTTAACGTTGAAAATGGGTCTTCGTGCGACATTTTTGGTAGCGCGCTCGAAGTCAAAACCGAGTACGTCACACTAAATAATTCTTTTTAAGGTATTAAATATTAATTAAAATTTTTTAAAATATTATGGGGTATTGCAAAGAATTTATTCCCGTCAAAAATTTAACTTACAATTCATTTTTCAACAAGTTAGACAATTGTAAATTAACAAAATTATCTCAAAATTTCGACTTCATTATACATTAAAAAAAAAAAAATTAAATAATTGTCATAAAAATTTTTTGCTTTGTGAAATCATTATATACATACTTAACAGGATTACGCTATAAAAATTTAAAAAAAATCTTTTGTTTATAATCATTCTATAGCTGATTTTTTAATTTTTGTCAAAGTTTTAAGATAATTATTATCAAATAATTATTTTTTTAAATTTTAATGGCATTATCTTGTTAAGTATGTATATAAGAAGGGCTCCACAAAGCGAAACATTTTTACGACAATTATATAAACATTTTTAAATCTACAGTGAAAACGAAATTTCGAAACAACTTTATTAATTAACAATTGTCTACGTTGTTGAAAAATCATCTTTAAGGTAAATATTTAACAGGAACAACTTATTTAAAGTATTCTGAGTACACCATAGTTTTTATTTTTTTTTATTTAAATTTTAAACTTCAAAAAGAATTATTTCCATATAATTTAACCATATTTCGCAGGAAACACTTTTCTTGACTGGACTACTAAGGTTTTTATTTGTACCGGGTGTCCAAATAAGAAAGGACGCCGGCTGCATCTCAGAAAATTTTTATCGTACAGCGTTGGAGAAAAAACATTTTTAGTGGTCAAGAGAAATAGCTGGAAATTATTTTCAAGTTTCTAAAATGGCCTCGAATCTAAAAAAGTGATGTTTCTGTGAATTTTGCTATATTAACCTAACAAAAAATACCTGATCTTTAAAGTCGAGGATAATGTGAACCTTTTTTGTTTGACAACTTTTGCTATATATCTAAAAATAAAGTGGTGGGGGGTATTCAAACGTTTCCGTAAAACACACCCTGTATCTTCGAAACGGCTGAGCCGATTTTAACAAGCTTAGGCTAGTTGACAAGAGTTTTTCTTGGGCTATAAATGTTATAATATTTGAAGTTTTGTTAGTTTCAAATGTGGCCCCTAGAGGGCTTTTTACGACATTTCGACAGAAATGATTAATTTTCTTTAAAAAATTAAATGCATTGATATATTTTTTTTTATAAAAAAGTAGCTAAATAATGTCTAAACAAGCTCGTGAAAACCGTACCTCGATATCTTGTTTTCTTATCTAAAATTTAGGAAAAAGAAAATTGTATACGTCAATATCTCAAAAACTATAAAAGCTACAAGAAATGTATTTTTACACAACCTTTAGTTTAGGTTATAAAATATTTTTGATTAAATGCAATACTTTACGAGTTATAATCAAAAAATTGAGTTTTCAGGATTTTTTCAAGGTATACCCCTAGAATTCGCTTTTTTTATTATAACTCGTAAAGTACTGCATTTAAATAAAAAGATTATTTAACCTTAATTAAAGGTTTCGTAAAAATACACAATTTATGTTTTATAAAATTTCTTGTAGCTTTTATAGTTTTTAAGATATTGACGTATAAAATTTTCTTTGGTCTAAATGGGGAATAAGGAACAAGATATCGAGATGCGGTTTTTGCGAGCATGTTTAAGCATTATTTAGCTACTTTTTCATTAAGAAAAAATATACCAATGCATTTAATTTTTTTGAGAAAATTAACCACTTCTGTCGGAATGTGAAAAGCCTACGGCAACATGTGAAACTAACAAGATCTTCAAATATTTTAAGATTTATAGCCCAAAATATCCTTTTAAACTAGCCCAAGTTTGTAAAATCGGCTCAGCTTCAGATACAGGATGTGTTTTACGAGAAACCTTTAATACCCCACCATTTATTTTTAGAGATATAGCAAAATTGTCAAACAAAGTTCAGTTTCTTGACTTTAAAGATCAGGTATTTTTTAGGTAATATAACAAATTCACAGAACTATTTTTTAGATTCAGATTCCAGTTACGGCTTTAGCCCATTTCAGAAGCTGATGACAACTTATAAAAATTTTTTTCTAACTTTATATTTCTGGACCACTCTTATTGGGACACCGCATTATACCGACATTTATTCGCATAATTCTTTTAAATGTCTAAAAATATTACCTAATTTATAATGTTAAAAAAAAGAATTTAAAATACTTAAAAACAAACTTTTCAAATTCAAAATTACTCTGCATATCGGTCAGTTGACAATTGTCATAAACTATCAAAGGGGGCCCTAAAAAATTTTATATATATATATATATATATATATATATATATATATATATATATATATATATATATATATATATAAATTATTTTAAATAAAAATTTAAATTTTTAATTTTTTTATATATTAATAATAAAAAAATAAAAAAAAATTAAATTTTTTAATATTATTATTAATTTTAAAAAAATTATATATATTTAAAAACTTTTAATCTTTTTTTTTATTCAATAAACCTATATGAAATTAAATTTTAATTATATAAATTTTATATATATATATATATATATATATATATATATATATATATATATATATATATATATATATATATATATATATATATATATAATATATATATATATATATATATATATATATATATATATATATATATATATATATATATATATATATATATATATATATATATATATTTTTATACATATAATATATATATATATTATATATATAATATATATATATAATATATTAATATATATATATATATAATATTATAAATATTATATATATTTATATATATTATATTTTTTTATATATTATATATATATAAAATATATTTATTATATATATATATATATATATATATATATAATTAATCACCTTTTGCTTAAAACGGTTATAAAAATTAATATCGACACATAAATTATATTATTCCGATCTAAAAAACTATGTCACTGTAATTTAACTAATGACAGGATATGATTTTTTTTTTGAGAATTAAAGCGCCAGACTAGCAATTTATTTTAACCAGAAAAAATGGGATTTAAAATATAATGTTATTTAATAAAAATTAAAATACTTATGTACTTTTAGTTACTATTACAAGTGCTTTTCCTGGTCTTATTTGCACATTAAAATTTATGTATATTTTAAGACATATTCTGTCGTAAACTGCCAATAGTAACACTTAGTGTCTACTTAATCTACAATTTATTTTATAAATTTTGCGTGGAGATTTATAATTCGTATTTATTTTAAACATTTTCAGGTATAATTAAATATCTACTTACCTTTCTAAAAATATTTTCTTTAAATATTTGATAATTACAAATGTTCTCAATTTGAGACTAAATAATTAAGTGCAGAACGCTGAAATTAACATCTTAAAGGGGTTAGATTAGCGAAGTTAATTAACGCCGGACCCGGATAGTATTAGGATGGGTGATCGCCAGTGAAAAATTTGTGCCATCGGGTATAATTGGAAAACCACGTTAAACTTTAAGTTTCGTCTGGATGGCTTTAAATAAACGTTAATGGGGGTGGTTCAAAGGTCGTAGATACTTATATAACGTCCGCACTACCGCGTTATCTAAAGAGTGCCGTACCTTGGACTTAATTAGAGCATATAGTTCTGGCACGATTACCATTTTTAAGCCAACTAATCACGTGCAAGGTGCGAGAGAGATAGCAATTGCATCCTCTTTCGCCATCCATTTTGTCACAATTTCAGCGTATTAAGCACCTTTTCCAGTAGTACATGCTCTAAGTGTACTTAGGCTCTATTAAAATTTTTGTGGGCTGTCACAACGTAACTAAAAAAAAGTATTAATAGTTACATGGTAGTAACTTTAAACTAGTTAATTTTCACGTGAAATATCTTAATATTTATTTAAAAAGTATATTATAGTACATTACCTTTCGGGATATGGCTCAAGTAATGTTTACAAACCGTACAGTATATATTGGAAAACTGTAGGTCTAAATGACATTACCTATGCGATTACTACCGCGTTCTCTAAATAGTACCGTAAAATAAAAGAATGTTTTGGCTTGGCATGTGGATATCGTTTAAAAAAAATTATCAAACTTTAACTCTTTTGCAACACTTTGCAAGACCTCAGATGCAACTACTTTTACTATAAAAAACCAAAACAATACGCAATATAACACTTAAGGTTTTTCTGCACAGCACAATTTACAAGTTAGCGTTTATTGTATTACTAACCTTTTATTTGTAATTTTTATAGGCAATAAACTAGTTTCTAAGGTCAGGAATAAAGAAAAGAAAGTATATTTTTCTATTAACTTCTTGGTGTAGCCAAAAAAAAAACACAAATTTAAAAATGTTTTACTATAAATAGCCTGTAAAAGCGATAATTATTTAAACGCGTTAAAGTAGGTAACTTCGTTTCACTACTGAAAAATTATTTAAATGGAAACCAAATAAAATTTAATTTTTAAAATAAGAATACCTACTTAAATGGATATATAAATATTTATTTATGCAATTCCTATTTTGATTTCTAAGTGTATTTGCTAACTCCAGTTCAATAGAGAATTTGTGGACTAAAGAAAAACATTTACTAATTTAGTGAATTAACATAATAATAAACATTGCTGCTTAATAATCCAATAATAATAAAGTTTTAAGCAATGTTTAAAGTTTAATTAAATATCAAATTTTCATTGCCATGGAATTTTTGAACTTTTCTATAGACTACTTTGTACAAGATTAAATAATTTGTTCGTTGCACAATGATCTAGTAGAGAAATATTTTTTAAATATCAATAGTAAGTTTTAAATAAGGCAGTTGTAATAAATTTAAAACACAGTATTTAAACAAAATATACACCGGTAGGGTATTTTGGGTATTTTCTATTTTTATGAACATACAAAAAACGAAATATTAAAGAGCACTTTTAAATAAAGTATTTTAATACCATATATACATGTACCGGGATCTGCAATAGTGCGTCAGGCGCCTATAACTTCTATATCAATTATTAAGTTAAAAATTTTGTTTAAACGCAGACTTATACGGTACAAATGACTGTTATTACGGGAAAATATGTTTTTATATACAGGGTGGTTCAAAAAAGTATGACAGCATAATTGATTTTTTTAAAGGTAGACACTGTATTTTTCTGCATATTTTAGTCCTTTTTTGTGTTCTTCTTTAATCCCTAAAATTGTATTTTATTTGCTTAAGTAGCTTATGAACAACAAAATAAAAACATCGTTTATTTTGTTAGTAAAGTATTAAAAAAATGTAGACATCCATAAAAAAACAACAATGTTCAATAACAAATAATTCTGATATTACGCTTACGAAATACATATTTAACATCCTTTAGCAAATAATATTTTATTTTAGGAAATGAACTTTTCAAAGAGAAAGCTCAATGATATGATTTTTTTTAATTGGCGAATGAAGATAAAATAGCTATTTGTGTATTAAGAGTGCAAATTGATACATTGCCGCTCTAAGCGAGAAGTTTGAGCGGCAATCTCACTTTACACTCAAATTACACACAGGATTTTTTCTACAACCGCCTATTTTATAAAAACAATTGATAAAAATTAATGTTTATTGATAACATTAAATTTGACAGTTTATATTTTGGAACGTGCGAGCACCATTTTGCGCTACACATGAGTGTTATTGTTATGGTTTCCATGTTAACTAAGCAAGCGTTTTTGTTACTTTGCCGCTCGGCGACCGAAAAAGTAAGGAAACGCTCGCTCCTCGGAAAAGTACAACTTTGCCTTTTCTTGTTTAAGCGCAAACATGGTACTTTTGGCTTGGTTATAAAAAATTATTTTCTTGCAAGTAGAATGTATGCATGCGACTTAGTTTTCCGAAATGCGCCATCTAGAATCAATAAGGTTTAGCAGACTGCTTAAGCGTTTTCTTGAAATGGGAAGCGTAGATTAAAAAGAGGAAATAATATTAAAACGGTTACAAATAGGGCAAATCAATTAGCAGTTTCGTTCATAGTTACAGAAAATCCAAACATTAGTAAGGAACATGTGGGAGCAGAAGTTGAAATAAGTAAAAGGTCAGTTCAGCTAATTTTAAAAATACATCATTTGCATGCATACCACATTCAACTGCACCAGGCTTTGAGTGAAAATGATTTTCAGTGTACGTTCTTTTGGGCAAAAAATGGAGGACATTTTAAACATCTTTTAAATTTAATAAATTACTGTAAAAATTATTTGTTAGATAACCATCATTATTTTCCAATGGTTGTCTATATTTCTTTAAATGTCTTGTTAGTGGTTCAGAATTTTAATACACTTGTAATAAAGGTAATATTATGTATTTACATTTTGCATTGGATGGTAAAATATTATACAGGCTAATTCATTTAAAAATCTTAAGAAATACGGGTTAAAAAGTTGTTATTTTTGGAACGAAACTTTGGACCGGACTGTGCTGTTCTTGTAAGCAATACGAAATTTTATGTCTGTCAAAAATAATACCTTAAACTGAGAACAAAAAAGCCTTTAAATTTGTCCAATAAATATTGTTATATCCATTAAGAAATAGCAACAAAACGGTAAAAATTATAAATTGGAAAACCTAAATATATATTAGATTTCGTATATTTAAAAAAAAAAAACTAAAATATGACATATTGTATATGTTATTATTTTTTATTTATCAAATCTTATTTAAGATATGTTCTAGCTTTTAAAATTTCTGCTAATGAAATCACAGAAACAAAAATTAATTTTATAAATATTTTTTGAAGATTAAAGTGTTTTTAACATTTGTATACGAACAGAAGCATTTTCATCGAAAAATCCACCATATGAAAATTAAACAATGATAAATAAAGTCGTAAATAATGAACTTATTAAAAATGCCATGGCAATACAACAAATACAATTAAAAAAATATTAAAATTAATTGGTCTCCATTTAATTATATTTTTAGGATTTTTATATGATCAAGTGCTATTTAACTAAACAAAAAAAATTAACCATCTATACTCTAATACCCTTTTAAAGTTTTGCTTGTATTTTTTAAATTTCTGCTAAATAAAAAACATACACGAAAATTATTTTTTAAAGTATTTTTTGAAGATTAAAGTGTTTTTACTCATAACATTTGTATACGAACAGAGCTAGAAAGCAGTTTTATCAAAAAGTCCACCAAAATAAAAGACAAAAAATCTTTTAATTAAACATACGATAATAAATAAAGACAGAAATAATAAACTTATTAAAAATACCATGGGTATACAAAAAATACAATAAAAAATATTAAATTTAAATGGTCTTCATTTAATTATATTTTTAGGTTTCATATATAGTCAAGTGCTATTTGACTAAACGAAAAAAAAACATCTATACTCTAATACACTTTTAAAGTTTTGCTTGTATTTTTTAAATTTCTGCTAAGTAAAGAACATAAACGAAAATTATTTTTTAAAATATTTTTTGAAGATTAAAGTGTTTTTACTCATAACATTTGTATACGAACAGAGCTAGAAAGCATTTTCATAGAAAAGTCCACCATAATAAAAGACAAAAAATCTTTTAATCAAACATATGATAATAAATAAAGACATAAATAATAAACTTATCAAAAATACCGTGGCGATACAACAAATACAATTAAGGAAAAATATTAAATTTAAATGGTCTTCATTTAATTATATTTTTAGGTTCTATATATGGTCAAGTAGTATTTGTCTAAACGACAAAAAAAAACCATCTATTCTCTAATACCGTTTTAAAGTTTTGCTTGTATTTTTTAAATTTCTGCTGAGTAAAGAACATACACGAAAATTATTTTTTTAAATATTTTTTGAAGATTAAAGTGTTTTTACTCATAACATTTGTATACGAACAGAGCTAGAAAGCATTTTCATAGAAAAGTCCACCATAATAAAAGACAAAAAATCTTTTAATCAAACATATGATAATAAATAAAGACATAAATAATAAACTTATTAAAAATACCGTGGCGATACAACAAATACAATTAAGGAAAAATATTAAATTTAAATGGTCTTCATTTAATTATATTTTTAGGTTCTATATATGGTCAGGTAGTATTTGTCTAAACGACAAAAAAGACCATCTATATTCTAATACCCTTTTAAAGTCTTGCTTGTATTTTTTAAATTTCTGCTGAGTAAAGAACATACACGAAAATTATTTTTTTAAAATATTTTTTGAAGATTAAAGTGTTTTTACTCATAACATTTGTATACGAACAGAGCTAGAAAGCATTTTCATCGAAAAGTCCACCATAATAAAAGACAAAAAATCTTTTAATCAAACATATGATAATAAATAAAGACATAAATAATAAACTTATTAAAAATACCGTGGCGATACAACAAATACAATTAAAAAAATATTAAATTTAAATGGTCTTCATTTTATTATATTTTTAGGTTCTATATATGGTCAAGTGCTGTTTGACTAAACGAAAAAAAAAACCATCTATTCTCTAATACCCTTTTAAAGTTTTGCTTGTATTTTTTAAATTTCTGCTAAGTAAAGAACATACACGAAAATTATTTTTTTAAATATTTTTTGAAGATTAAAGTGTTTTTACTCATAACATTTGTATACGAACGAGCTAGAAAGCATTTTCATCAAAAAGTCTACCATAATAAAAGACAAAAAATCTTTTAATTAAACATATGATAATAAATAAAGACATAAATATTAAACTTATTAAAAATACGGTGGCGATCCAACAAATAAATTAAAAAAAATTAAAATTTAAATGGTATTCATTTAATTATATTTTTAGGTCCTATATATGGTCAATGCTATTTAACATCTAATTTCTATAATTAACATCTATACTCTAATACAGTTTTAAAGTTTCCATTGTATTTTTTAAATTTCTGCGAAATAAAGAACATAAACAAAAATTATTTTTTAAAATATTTTTTGAAGATTAAAGTGTTTTTACTCATAACATTTGTATACGAACAGAGCTAAAAAGCATTTTCATCAAAAAGTCCACCATAATAAAAGACAAAAAATCTTTTAATTAAACATATGATGATAAATAAAGACATAAATAATAAATTTATTAAAAATACCGTGGCCATACAACAAATCATTTAATTATATTTTTAGGTTCTATATATGGTCAAGTGCTATTTAACTAAACGAAAAAAAATTAACCATCTATACCCTAATACCCTTTTAAAGTTTGCTTGTATTTTTTAAATTTCTGCTAATAAAGAACTACAAATTAATTTTTTAAATATTTTTAGATTAAAGTGTTTTACTCATAAAAATTTATACAACGGCGTGAAAGCTTTTCATCAAAGTCACCATAATAAAAACAAAATTTTTAATTAAAATTATATAAATAAAAATAAATATTAAACTTATTAAAAATACGTGGATCCAACAAATAAAATTAAAAAAATTAAATGGTATTCATTTAATTAATTTTTAGTCCTATATATTATCTTTATTAATTTCATAATTAACATCTACTTAATCAGTTTTAAGTTTCCATTGTATTTTAAATTTCTGCGAAATAAAACTAAAAATATTTAAAATATTTTGAAGATTAAATGTTTACTATAACATTTGTATACGAACAATAAAGCATTTTCATCAAAAGTCCACCATAAAAAAGACAAAAATCTTTTAATTAATATGATAAATAAAGACATAAATAATAAATTTAAAAATACCGTGGCCATACAACAAATCATAATTATATTAGTTCTATATAGGTCAAGTGCTATTTAACTAAAGAAAAATTAACCATCTATACCTAACCCTTTAAAGTCTGTATGTTTTAAATTTTTAAAAACTCTCTAATATGTTTTACGTTTTTATGCCTTACTCATAAAAAATTAACGCTTGAGCTTAGGACACTCGTTCGTTCTGAAACTTTTCTTTCTTTGCAGTGCCATCTTAATCTGTTGCATTAACTTTTTTGAATACGCTTAGAAGTTCCTCGAAAATTATTTATGTATGTCTGGTAAAAGCTTTGACCGGGATCTAAAAGGAGATTTTAAAACTCTGTTAGAAATTCTTAGGATCGTAACAGCATTTTTAACTAAGACAATTAGAGCGTAGCGAAATAAAACAAGGATTTTTAATGCAACCTTTTTTCGTCTTTGATTTGTTTTACTCTGTTAAAAGTCCAGAAAACCAAGCTGAAAAAAGTGCAAAACCTCCCATTTTTTTTTTAAAAAAGCGCTCTTTATTTTTTAGGGGTGAAGACTACCCTTTATTGCTAAAACCTATAAAACTATACATTAAAGCTTAGGTTGAGTAAAATTTGACCAGAATAAGTTGGAAAAGTAGTATTTTGTTTCTTTGAATCATTATTTGAAATATTTCAGCCCTTAAAAATCAACACCTATTAAGATTTAAAAAACAATTATTTAACCTAAAAAATAAATATATTATCACAGTGTTTTGCATGAAAATTTGAAATTAGGCTTAACTTACCCTCCACTTCAAAATCACCTTTATGTTGAAAGTTGATTTTTATTTTTTAGGGGTGAAAACTACCCCTTAATGCAAACACCTTCAAAAATTATATCTTAAAGCTTAATTCACATAAAATTGGGCGCATATAAATTGAAAAATAAGTATGTAATTCTTTAAAACATTACTTAATATATTTCAATCCTTAAAAATCAACCCTTATTATGATTTAATAAAAAAAATTGTTTACCCTAGAAAAATAAACATATTGTCACAGAGTTGCCATTAAAAAATGTGACTGCTCAAAAGTATTGCTAATTTAATTTTGTGATTTTTTAATCTTTAAAAATCCTCTTTTTACAATATAACAATGCAAAAAATAATACAAAACCGCGGATTTAAAAAAAATTACATTAAATCGCTTTTAGCATGCTCCAAAAAATTGTTTTTTTAAGCACAACCCCTTCAGTTATTGTGATAAAAAGTTTTTTAAAACCCATTTTATTAGTTTTTTAAGAGCTATAAGGTTCTATATATTAAAACTGTTTAAAACCCTTACTTTTTTAAAGGGGTAAGTTTAAAGGGCTAAAACAAGGTAGTGCTCGTCTATACACACTCGTTTTAAACGTTTATATCTCACTTAATTTAATACAATCAATAATAAATAAAAAAGCAAAATATTTGTTATTCAAAAAGCTACAATTTGATACCTTAGTAATTTTACGTATCTTCCTTTGTTTTCAAATTATTTTTAGGAAAAGTCATTTTTTATTAAAATTCTGAAATTTGATTTTCACTTGCAGCTCCATTTTTTTAAACTAAGCAATTTCAATCAATTAAAATTTAAGAATGTATTTATAATAAGTAGATAAAGAAAATTAAAAAGGGGCCATGAATCATTTTAATTAGGGTGGTAATTAGGGGGTTGTTTTCGAAGATTTTTGTACTTATATATACTTGTGTTATGTAAAATATTGGACTAACCTTATTTTATTCATAACTTACTTAACTTTTATGTTACATATCTTTTTAAAAAAAGGTCTTTGCAAATGCTTTAAGAAAGTTATTATTAGTTTTCCTCGCAAAATACGTAGATTTTGCGTTATTTGCTTTTGAAAGTCTGAAATTTTATGTTTGATGAATAACAGCTAACCTTTAACAAACCGCAACTTGGTTTGTATTGGTCCCACAGCAATTACAAAAAAAACATTTTATTGGTTTTTTTAGAAGCTACAATTCTGTTATTTACAGTTTTTTGATAAAGTGCATCGCAAATAACTCGAAAAGTATGCATTTTACAAAAAAATGCATTGAACATTTTTTGCTTAGAAATAATTTTTCTATCGATTCCTGTGGTCAAAATTTAAAAAAATTGTACCCCTGAGATGGTTTGGCAACCATTCTTAAGGTAAAGGCGCCCTTCGGCCTGATATAGATTTTAATCTTTGGACCATTCCCCACCTAGTCTCAAAATTTCAAGTCATTCTATGCATTTTAAAAAAAAATCTAGGCAAATTGGTTGGTTTCCTGGACTATAACAGACCGTTATTTTTTAGGCTTATTTTTATATCTAAGTTTTTGCAATGTATGTATGAGTGATGATTTAATGGTTTTGGCAAAGTTGCAAGGGTCTTTGCATATATCTTTTTTTAATTTTTGACAGTCCACGAAGGCTTATATGGAGCCTAAATACCAAGAACCGTGGGTACTGGGTTTTAAGATGTCTAACCATTTTATCCCCAGTTTAGTCACCGTAATATGCATTTTACGGCACTTTTATTACCTTGCTTTAGGGCCACTACGGACGTTATACAAATAACTATTACCCCTGAACTACTCCCAATAACGTCGCATTCAGGCGGGAGCTACAGTTTAAAGTGGGTTCTGAACCACACCCAACGGCACACGGTGTTTATTGGCAGTCAGTAGTGTTTTATTGGGACAGGTTCCTCAAAAGGTGCAGGGAATGGTTCCTTTAATTAAATGGGACATGCTCCTCAAATCGAATAGGACAGGTTACTTAAGAGGTAATGGAAGAGCACCCTTATAACAGAATTAAGAGTTTAACACTTTACTTTCAATATATTTATAATGGATTTTAAAGAAATGTGTTGTATATAAAGGGTCAGTTGAAAGATTTTTTTTTGTCAAGTAAAGAGTAAAATTAATAGTTTAAAATGTAAAATAACATTAATAATGAGTTAGTTTAAGCAGTTTAAGCAGTGGAAAATTTTTGTGTTTAAGTATCGAACCAAGTAAGTGTGCTCTGAGATCTAGACCTGTTCATATTTACTACAGTTTATAAAAATGTATTTAATTTAGATATTTAAACTGTTAATTTTTTATTTAACAAATTTGTTAAAATAGGCGGGTCTGACATGCTCAAATCGAATAGGACAGATTACTTAAGGGTAATGGAAGAGACCTATAACAGAATTTAAACCTTGTTAACTTTTAAAATTGTAAGTTAATAAGTTTAGATGTTTAAACAAAAATGTCATGATTTTGACAGGTTCAAGTACTAAAAATAATTGAAATAACACTGACAAATAACAAGCCTTTTTGTATTAAACTAAAATTTACAAAACCAGTTGTTAACTTATTAACAATTTCGCTAAGTTAACAGACTGGTTTAACTATGTTTACAAAAATTTAGAAAATTTAGGTGTAACAGTCTTTCCTACTAAAATCATTGAATTTAAACAAATTAATATTTTATTAAAACTATTTCTTAACAATTGCTTTATAGACTTCATTGTTCTAAAGGTTGCTTTACACGCTCAATGCCATTCCTCGGCGGCTGTGTCTAGCTGTGCCGATATTTTTGGATAGAAACTTGGCCCGTGTTTTACAAAAGTATTTTAAGTGGGATCTTTTCTCTTTTTTTAGGTTTATAATTAAACTTTAAAAAAGAGAAAAGATCCCACTTAAAATACTTTTGTAAAACAAGGGCCAATGGAATAAATAAGTGCCTGGATTTTACTTTCTAAAAGAAATATGACCTTAGAAACTGGTTCTGGTTAGTTATGGTTCTTCGGGAAGAGTCCCTTTTAGTGAGTCATTGACTGAGTGAAAGAGTGACAGCGGCGAATCACAATGGCCATGAGGTGAAGCAGAACCCGCAACATGGTTAAATTTATGTTTTAAAATATTATTTAAACTTTCTATTACCAGTTATCAATCATTTGTTAGTGTCAATTTGTTTACCAATAAAAATAAGTGACAGGTTTAAAAAACTTATAGACTGTAATCAGCAAGTAGAAGAAAATATTGCAACAAAAATTTAACGATGGTGAGGGTACTGCCTGACCAAATGGCCATCACGAGCCCCTGCTGGTGAGTGAGTCAGTCAGTCGTCGGAAGTAAAATAGGCGATTTTCAAAATCGAATATTTCAGAAACCACTTCATCTAACTTTTATTTTTTTATAGATAATTAGAATACTTATGTGAATTTACGTATTAAATATCATACCTTTTTTGTGAAACGATAACGAAGTTATGATGGGGGGAAACATCCAGAAACATTTCATGTAATAAACATACTGTATGTGTGTCAGGCTTGGCGCATTACTGTGCGCCTAAATTATGTTTTGGTATTTGTAATTGACAATTAAGTTTCATAATAAAATCTTTTAGAGTACAACAATTGTACCTATCACTAAACAAGTTTTTTCAATTACATTAATGCCTCATTTAAAGGTAAATTAAATGGTGACCCTATTTTTTTATTGCTTTGTATTGCCAGACAATAACGTACCCGCTACCAAATTTATCATATTTTATACAGTATAAAGGTTTTTGGAAAAAAGAGATGCTTTTACAACAGATCTTTTTGGTCAATATCTTTAAAAGTCATTGAAAGAAGCATATACTTCCCTAATGAATAAACGGACTTCTGTTTTGTCACAAAGGTGCCCAGGCGTTCCATTACATTATAGTACTTTACAATTCCCGTCTCGACTCTGAACATAAAAAATAATTTTAACAAAAAATATAATAAAACATATACAGAGTAGTCAAAAATTTTAAGACAAATTGGATATTTTTGTTTTGGGTTTATTTAAAAAAAAACTTATTGGGTAATCAATTGTGCAGGTCGAATGACCTAAAAAACATTTTGACACTTGTTACGTAACTGTTGTTATGGTGGCAAATTTTAAAAATGTAATATAACATTTTAAGAAAATAAGGTTAGGAGTAAAAGTATAAAAATAAGTTACTGAACAAAACTCTTTAGAATTTTGTTTATGGCTTATTTACTAAATTTTAAAGGGAGTTGTATTTTTAAGTGTGATAAAAAACTTTTAGTAAAGAATGTTGTTGCTTTCATGACATACAACAATATTGTTATGGTTTTATGACAAATATAAATACCTGTATTGCATCAGCCCTAGATAGAAAAAGTATCTTATTAAACGTTGTAGTATGGAATGATATAAATCTAGATTTATATAGAGCTGATGGGTAAGACATATAAAGGCTGAAGTGAACTGTAGTTAGTTAGTCATGGTATTTAACTAATAGATAGAGATAGATAGAGTTAGGCGGCCTTAATTCTATTTCTTCTGACTAAAGTGTCGTTGTAAAGAAGTAAATAAGGTATAGTAAAGTGTTACAGAATGTTTTTTTTTGTCAGATCAACATACGCAAAGTAAGTAAACCTTGACATTGGTATCAGTAATGAGTTAAACAATTAAATGTAGAGTGGACTTTGTAAAATAAATATGAGTTAATATCCAGAGAAAAGAACTGGAGGTGACTGTGTGCCGATTGTAACTGATTTCGAAGAGTTTCGTTATTTGACAAGATACCATAATTTTGACTAGGATGGTATTTTCGATTTTTTAACAGTGTTCTGGAATATTCTATTTTAAAACTTAGGAAGATAAGTAAATTTTAACTTTATCATTGATGAACGTCCTTAAGCAGACTTAATTAAAAAAGTTTTGATAAAATTTTTAAAAAAATCCATATTGTTATTTGTAAAGATATAAAAATGTTTACTTTACCAGTGCATTGTGGACTGTAAGAAGAAATTATTGCCAAATTTTTGATAAAATTCCAGAATATTATATTTTAAAACTAAGTAAGTAACTGGGTTTTAACATTGTCCTTGTATTATAAGTTATAAAAAGACTTTATTAAAGGAGTTTCTAAATTTTTTTTAAAATTATACCAAACAGTAATCAACAAAATTACCAACATTTTGTTTAACGTTGGAGCTTAGGATTAAAAATAAATACCTTAAAGAGGTTTAGAAAACTTATAATAAATCAAGAACGCAAAAGCCCGCAACACTCTACAAGAATTTAAATCTAACATAAAAGAATTAATAAGGTTGGCTTTTCCTGCAGCACCTGATGACATACAAGACTGGATGGCTGTATTTGCTTTTGTAGATGGTTTACGAGATTTAAAAAAGGAAAACCTTAAAACCTGCGAATTTAGCAGAACTTGTAATGATCTTTTGCGCGTATTGCAGCCTGAGGCAAAAAAAAGTTAGGTTAGTTATCACAGAAGTATTAAAAAGTATTGACAACAAATCGTTAGCCTTGCAGCTGAAACTGGATACTAGTTTAGAAGGGATAAAGAAGAGAAGCGTAAAGGTCTGAGCATGCACAAAGCAACCTAAAATTAGCACTACCGTTGTTAAAAAACAGGGCATATACAGAGTTATTGTAGAGTCTGAATGATAAAATCACCTTCAGGATCGAAATTTAAGGTGGTTAACAAGATTATATTATCGATGTCATAAGATTGGTCATATACAGAGAAATTTCGAAATTTGAATGATCAAATCTCTTTACAGAGACAAAAGATTGGTCAAATATACAGGCTTAGAATAATAACATCTCCCTTAGAAGATCCAAATTTAAGGTGGCTAACAAGATCCTGTTACTCTTGTTATAAGACTTATCATATACAGAGAGATTGCAAAGTTGTAATAATAAAATCACCCTTAAGATATTAAAATTTAGGGTAGCTAACAAAAATATGTTACCGTTTTTATACGGTTGGTCATATACAAAAGGACTGCAGAGTTAAAATAAAACCCTTGAAAAGATCGAAACTCATACCTAATAGGTATTTTATGGAAAATCAAATGACGTAAATCATGTTATCTTAAGTTAATGCTGTTTCAGAGATAATTGGGAAAAACTAAATGCACGTCGGGAAAAAAACTGAAAGCGTCGCGACGCCCAAACAAAAAACACCCTGGTGTCATTTTTAGTAGCTTTGATATTGCTGGTCCTTGATGCACAACTGTTCAAAATTTCATCAAAACCCTCATGTATGTACCAATATTGTTAAAGAATTTAGTGTTGGCAAAAAATGCCCAACACTCAAGTTAGACAATCCAACAAACGTATAAAACCGTCTATCCACAGATTTTTCTGGCACGTCCGGGTCAATCCAAACTTTGCATTCTCTTGTAATCTGTTGACTTATCACGAAATCTTAAAATACAAGAGGTCAGCTAAGAAAGGAACTTAGAAAATTCTCCTCCTAACGGGGTAAAATGGGAAAAGAGTATGAAACTTCATTTCTGTTCTTAGAAGTATGAAAATTGGTATTTAGACTATAGAATACGATTTAAAATGGACTGTTTTAACCTTTTTGGAATTTCAGCTCTCGGGTGATTAAAATACGAATAAAAGATTGTATAGAATCATTGCCATTGGTAATTAGAGTTTTGGTTACCCAAAAAAATATAAACTAGTGGTATTTTTGAAACTTATTCGTCATTTCTGGACTTGGAACTATAAAAATTAGGGGTGTGCGAATAGTTGTCGAATTCGATGAATTTCGAATCAATTATTCGAGCTATTTAAATAGTTTGAACTATTCGAATAGTTCAAACTATTCGAATAGTTCGAACTATTCGATTGATTTAAACTATTCAAACGATCCGAAAAATTCAAACTATTAAAATATTTCGAACTATTCTAATTTGTAAATAATTGATTGTATAAGCTAATTATAAGAGTCGGAGTGGCTATTTAAAAAAGATAATGCAAACGAAACGCTTAAACTTTTAATTTAAAATTACGTCTTTTATTAATAAAATAAGGTCTTTCCCATAAAACTTTTTTAAGACTAATCTTAAAGGTTAATAGTTAAAGAAAAAAATTTTGGCAAAACTAATTTAATATATTTCAGTATGTTTTAAGTAACCACCACAACATCTTTTTAATATTAATAAGTTGGTTTCAAATACACTGGGAATTTTAAATTATCACAAACCTTTCATAATTGTCGAAAAATCAATTCCTCTATCTAAAAATCAAAAAAAAGCATTCAATTCGGGTATTACAAATATTTAAAAGATTCAAATCATTTGAATATATTCGAATAGTTCAAACTATTCGAATAGTTCAAACTATTGGAATAGTCCGAACTATTTGAATAATTTTAACTATTTGAATAATTCAAGCTATTTGAATAGTTCAAATTATTTTAATAGTTCGAACTATTTGAATTATTCGAATATTAGATTTAAAATTTGAATCAAATAATTTGTATTTGATTTGCCTCGAATTATTGGAAAATTCGAATATTCACGAACCCTTAATAAATACGCAACCACTCCACTTTTTGATAATTTTTTACGAAAATAAATTATATATAACAATCTAAAAGGTGTATCTTTAGAAAATTCTCAATATCCCGCGAAAACTGCAAAAAAATAAAACAGCGAAAACTATGTAGTCCCCGTTGGCACCAGCTAGTAAGACATAAAATTAAAAGCTAAGGAACTCTAAGATGTAAAAGGAAAAATAAAAACTTCGGATGGTGTAATATTTATTTCATCCATATTTTGCAAATTGCATACAAGTCGTTTAAAAACGTAATTAGTTGGCCTTATTTTTTAATTTAGTCTTGTTTTTATGTACAAATACTAAGTCACTAAAGTAATTAAAGTCATTAAGGCCACCTCTGGTATGTTTTATTGCTTTTACTTTTATCAATATTATAAATAGATTATAATAATATTTATAATACTTTTATGTAAAACAAAATCTTCTTCAGGTAATGAAAGGTAAATTATTAGGATCATGACCACAACATTTCTCTTCAAGCAAATTTCGGGGCTAAACAACTGAACTCGTTTAAAAGTATGCCGAGCCTTTGGGATAAATTTAAACGACTCCATTCTTCCTTGCTCACAACTGTAATTACATGGCATCAAGTTGACAAATAAGACAATTAGGATTACCCCCAGATGTAAATTTAATTATCCTATTGTATTGTTACTTGCAAATTGCTTATTTAGATTTAAATTTAACACTTAAAATTACTATAAAATATTGCTGTGACGTATATTGTGCATTTTGGCCAGTCATATTTTTAGACAAAATAAAAACCTTTTTCCATAAATTGTAATCTGTTTTAGGTATATATTAATTTAAAACATGTTATGTTATCTTGCTGTTTTACATGCAAATATTTTTGTTGTCGATGGCAGTTACTTAGTTCTGTATTTTTTTTATCCTCCAGGCTTATATAAAGCCTAAGTAATAAGTTCTGTATGTGCCGAGTTTTTCTCAGTTCCATTAACGGTGTTCACGGGCGGTTTCTCATCCAGTTACTGACCGTGCCCAGCGTTGCTTAACTCTGCTGATCTCAGAAGAAGCGGTGTTTCAACGCGGCAGATTAAAAATTTTAATTTATTTTTATTGCTTTATTTATTAATATACAGTCGTAGTCACATAGAAATGTAAACACCTTAGTGATTATTTTGTGTTAATAATTTAGGATTAATTTGAAATAAGTTTACAGTTTTTAATTACCTTATGTAGTTTGAAGAAAGAGATCTTTTGTGCTTCTATTCCAAAAAAAAAATAGTAAAACATGAGCATATTATAATATCTTCGTATAAACACTTTTAAAAATATTATAAAACACAGGATTGAATTATTTAGTCTATTTTATCTATGTTACCAATGAGCTGTTAGGTTAACTGGAGAAAGCATCGATTTGGCATAAGCGTGGCATCATAAACGCACATTCTAAGGTTCTGCCTAGCGATGATGAAACCTCTGTACTCAAACAATAAAATCCACCAAAACCAGGGAAAATGGTTACTACAGATACTATTTTGTCGTAAAGCGTGGCTGCCAAGTATCCTTCTGTTTCATTTACTTGATGGTATATTATAATTAAATTTTAATTAATTTATTCTTAAAATTACATCAAATTAAGCTCTACTATTGTGTTTTAAACTATGAATAATATTTGTTATATTTATTACTATAAAGTATTATCCAGAAAAGTAACGATATAAAAATACTATTTTGTTTTTGGACAGCTACTAATAAAGGCGCGACAACGTGACAACAGTGCATTTTTCGTAAAGGCGTACTTCGGCCAACAACTAATAGTCGTTGTACTTTGACCACCTTTGACTTCGCTCGACAGATGACAAATTCAATATGGCGTTTTAGTATAAATATTTCTTGTTGTTTTTTGGGTTATTTTTGTGACAATAGTTTAAATTTTAGTTTTGTGTAAGTACTTTTAATAAATTAAAATGGTAAGGCAGTGCGAAGTGCGTAAAGTGACGGATATGATTCCTGGATTATCATTTCACAAGTAAGAACAAACTATGCTTGAACCATTCTATCACCAATAATAAACACAAACCATGTTGGGCGCAGCTTTAGATTGCGTTTATGAATGAAATGCTTTCTCTATCTATGATGTCAGCTCATTGTATGTTACCAGTGCCGCGCCGACATGTGGTGGCGCCTGTGTGCAAAAATTTTAGTGTCGCCCAAAAAACACGCTATTTTTTTAAGTCATTAAATTAAGTCTTGTTAAATAAAACAACCACAAAACAACTCAATATTTTAAAGAAACTAATTGGCGCAAAACCTAAAAACCCTATCCATTACATGGAACCGCCAGAAGCATTTAGCTATTAAGTAAAACCATTTATTTTAAACCGCTTTTAAACGAACATTTTTGAAAATACAAACAAGTTCTAAGTAAAGTAGCATGTTTTTTCCACACCCTGTATAATGATTAACAAGACGGGGCGTCGTGTAACCAATAAGATTCTTCCCTTAGTAACCCTTTAAACCAATCTTTTATAATTTATTAGGTGTGACTGGTGGCTGCTTGCCTGTACAGGATTTTTTTGTTTTTTTTTGGACGTAATATGCCTACCTTTTAAATAATTTAAGTAAACCGTTAAGACATAAGTAACCAAAAGCCTAATTATGGCATTTTCTGGAGACAGCACTATTCAAGTCCAAATTTTTGGTAGACGTTTTTTTTTTTTGGCTTATGGTGCATTCTTGGCGCCCGTAAAATTTTTGTAGCAGCTCTGGTGTGACGCGGCGCCCCTTTATCCTTGGCGCCTGTGTGCGCTGCACACATTGCACACGTGAACGGCGCGGACTATATGTTACGGTGAAAGACCGAATTTAGTGAATATAAAATTCGCCGATAAATATTAAAAAAAAAACAAACGACTACTAACCAAAACTATCCACTTTGCTGCTTTCTGGTTAGTAAGGACCGGAACTAATAAAACTAACCAAAACTATTAGTTTTAACAAGAACGTACCAAAATTGTTAGTTTTAGTAAGTGCTGGTTCAATTTTTTTTTTAATATTTGACATTTACCGGCGAATGCTGATATTCACCAAATTCGATCTTTCACGATAACATAGACAGGGTTTTCGGAAAGTAATGGGACCTAAAGCAAAAGCAGATTCCTTAAGTCGAAATAATGCAATTTACGTAAACTTGCCTTATCCGAAAGTTGCTAGTAACTAAGATACAGGGTGTCAAACTTTTAATTTTGTTTTCGTTTTTTCTTAATAATTTCTTAACTAAATGACATAAAAGTACAAAATTAGGGACCTGGGGGTTCTTTGAGGCGAAAAATTTAAATTCGTCCATGCTTTTAATGTTGCTAGTAGATGACATAACTTTTTTTAAGCTTAATATATTGTCCTGTTTATTAAACAATAAGTTACTAAAATTCCATCTGCATCAAAATGTATAAATATCTCATCTAAGTCTCTAGAAGCAACTGTTTTCGAGATAAACGCACTTTAATGGACCCAGCAATTTTCCTATGAAAAGTGGATTTCGGCCAATTGTTTTCAAACTTTGCAAAGTAATAGTTCTCAACACGCTGATCTAAAGCCTTGAGGGCACAAAACCCGAAATCCCCTCTAAACCCTCCAAAATCCCCAGTGACCTTTGGGGCTAATTTTGGGGGGGTTGGAGAAGTTTTCGGGTTTGGTGCCTTTAAAGACTTTTGATCAGCATGTTGATAACTTTTACTTTGCAAAGTTTGAACACAATTGGCCAAAATCCTTTTTTGCATAGGAAAATTGCTGGATCCTTTAAAGTGCGTTTATCTCGAAAACAGTTGATGCTAGAGACCTAAATAAAGTAACATTTTTGATGCAGAGGAAATTATAGTAACTTATTTTTTAATAAACAGGTCAATATACTAAGCTTAAAAAAAATATGCCATCTAAAACAAGCGGTGTAGGCCGTAGCTAGCGCCCTCTACTAGCAACATCAAAAGCAAGGATGAATTTAAATTTCTTGCCTTAAAGATCTAGATCCCCAATTTTGTACCGCTACGTCATTTAGGTAAGCAATTATTCCGAAAAAACGAAAACAAAATTAAAAATTTAACACCCTGTATCTTAGTTATTATCTACTTTGGGATAAGGCAAGTTTACGTAAATTGCATTATTTTGTCCTAAGGAATTTGCTGTTGCCTTGTGTCCCATTTCTTTTGAGACACCCTGTATACTATAAATAATATATTTTTTCGTGAAGTTTATATATTAAAAACTTACTTTGGTGGACAGTTATGGACATTGCATTCTACAACTGTAGAATCTGGTCTTTGCGAATCATTGCACAGCTCTTCCTCGACTTCATCTCCTGTTACTCTATTCTGGCACACTGGACGTGACATTTTATATCCTGGAATTAAAAAAATGTTTTGTAAAGCTACTACTTATAGCCTCTTGAATGCACAAAAAGCTGTTTTGGGTAGGCAAAGAAAGCTAAATAAAAATTAACAAATTTCAAAATAAATACTTTTAAATCCATCTCTAAACTCTTTTATATAATTTAGAACACAGAAGCCCACCAAAATATAATTTTGTTTCAAACATCCTAATTTATTTAAACGAAAAGTCATGCAACCTATTGACTTATAGTGCTCTCTTTTCTTATTATACATGCCAAGACGTTCATGTGGAAGAGGGTTGCTGCTCTGTATATTTCCAAAAAGTATGTATTATGTCAGTGCATTGGATTTATTCATTTTATGTAAGGCTGCTTTCTCCTCCTCCTAACAAAGCCTGCATATTGTGAGACCATTGTGTACAATGTACAAGGTAACTTTGTTTTCACAACAATGTTTTGTGATTTTGTATTTAAAAAATTGCTGGTTGTTATTTTGTTGTTTGATTTTGAAGACACTGAAACAGTTTTTATGGAACAAATTGAATACTGTCGAAATAAATTTAAAATACTACGTTTTTAAATAAAATAGTATATATTTATTAATTGTAATGGTTTTTAGCACCCTTAAGTAAATGCAAACATCGCCTGCGCCTCGGTTTGTAAACTTGTTTAGCGCCAAAAACCTTGTTACCGCACTAATTATGTAATATACTATTTTATTGTTATAACTTTGGTCACTGATTTTTTAAAACAATGCAATATATTTCTTGTTCAGGTATTTTTCTCACTTAAAAATGAACAGATTATAGATGTTGTTTTTGGGACCTTCTCTTGCCAGTTTGTTTACTTTCTCGATATCTTTTTTTTTCCCAAGTGTCCAGGAACCAGTAAGGAACCAAAAAGTCATGAAATGTTAAAATAATACGTTTTTCTATTTTTAAGTTAGTTGTTTCCTTTTTTTTTTCTTATTATAATTACAATAAAAGCTTTTTGTAATTTGGTAAAGGAATTATAAGTATCATCCGTAGTGCCTTAAACGCATTTTAGTTTTATTAAAAGAGACATCCTTATATGCAAAAAAATACCACGAAAACGCACCAATTTTTGCAGATTTTAAACGTTAGTTCTGGGTCATATTTGTGTCTACATAAACAATATACTGTAAAGTATTGTACTATTTATTTAAAAAATAATAACATGTTTAAAGTAAACATTTTTAAACTAATTTGTGTGTGTTATAACCAGAAAAAAATCCACACATTAGGACTAAAATATTATTTTTCATTTAAACATTATACTTTAGGACCTTTTAAATTCTTTTAAAAACCAATTTAAAAATAAAAATATTTTAGTATGAGCATATGCTTAAAAATATTTAGAATTTGATTTATACAATGATTTTTTAGATATTTTTTTCCTAATCTACGTTTAACCTAAAACCTTACTAAAACATGCGAAATCAGCCCTTAGTAAATAAGTCCAATGCAATAATTTCAAACTATTACTAAACAAGACTTGCACAAAATGTTATTGTGCACGAAACGTGACATTTTCTAGGCTGTAATAACCAGAAAACTTAACACATTTGTTGCCTGCTGTTGAAAACAGTTACTTTAATATTCGACTTAATAGGAATTTCCATCACAACTGTTTTGCAAGCTACATTGCCAGTGCGCTTTATAATTGGAAAATGGAGGTAATGGAATTTTAAGAATAGTTATGATGGTAAGGAATGTGTTTAATGTGAAAAAACTTGCCGCATAAATAAAAATGAAATTCTTTATCTTTCTGATATACTTAATAGTCAATTCGAATGTGTGATATTTAAAACAATATGTGGTTGTTACCAGGTGCATCTTAAGAAGGATCATTATTCTTTGGTAAAATTACTGCTATTTTATGAAAGGTAAAAGTTGGAAAGAAAGTAAGGGACTACTTTCTCTCCAGAAAGTTTACAGTTTACTGTTACAGTTTTTTTTTATCTTGGGACAATCCACGAAGGCTGATGCCTAAGTACTAACGTGCCGTGGATGTCTTAGGTGTTTTGAGAGGGAGTTTGTTCACACGGGACTTAAATATTTGGAGATTGAAAGAAGAAAAAACCTCTGCGGGCAGCAGGTCCCGTAGTCTTGACAGTCTAGAGATGAAGGAACGAAGAAAGCGGGAAGTTTGGGGCCTCTTCAACTGAACTGTAAAAGGATGCATAAAAGTTGCACTAGGTTTTGCTCTGTTGGGAGCTGCCAGAGAAGGAATTATACTGGCCAACTCCTCTGAGAAGAAGCCGTGAAAATACCTATAGAAGAGCGACAGATCCCTATAGCTCGACGGTGAGCAAGAAGAGGAAGCCTTTCTGTAAGCGTGGGATCATTAATAAGACTAAGGGCTTTTCTTTGAATGTCCAAAATGCTTGTAGGGGACGCCATTTTCCAGACATGAGAACAATATTCTAAAGAGGGTCTGATTTGCAATAGACACAGAGTATACAGATTGGAAGAAGAGAAATATTTTCTGACTCGAAAGAAAAATCCAAGCTTTTTTGAAGCTGCCGAGGCTATGTATGTAATGTGTTTGTGCCAGTTAAGGTTATCCTTAAAAGTAACACCGACAAGATTAAACGACTCTTTGTTCTGCAGAACTTGGCTGCTCATATGTAACGAATAAACATTGGCAGACTTTTTTCGCGACAGCGAACATGAGTCATTAAACTAAACAAGATTTTTGGCGCCCCAATCCATGATAAGTTTGAGGTCTTGTGAAAGAGATATCTGCATTGACCTGCGCTTGTTTTCCAAATCAGAATTACGTGGTCGCTTAAGAAATTAAATACTAGAGTGGAGGGTACTGTCGTCAGCAAAACTATAAATGGAATTGATTGTGGAAGAGAGAAGATCGTTAATGTGTAGAAAAAACAGCGTGGGTGCTAGCACTGAGCCATGGGGCACCCAAGCAATTAATTAGATAGAAGCTGGAAGAATGACCATCTACAGTAACTGAAATGCGTCGATTAGAAAGAAAACTGGAGAGCCAAGAGCAAAGCTTAGGTGGAAGACCGTAAGGAGGAAGTTTGTTAAGAAGCCCATCATGCCTGACCTGATCAAAAGCTTTGGATATGTCAAGAGCAACGACCTGGGATTCACCAAGAAACTCAAGGGACTTGTTCCAGTTATGTGAGGCAAAAGAAAGAAGATAAGCTGTGGATCTTCTGTAACCAATATCCATACTGTCTATCATGCAAGATCCTGTGTTTTTCCAGATACTTTAAGATTTGGAAAATAATGAATCTATAGTAGTAGGAAGGGAGAGTTTTGGATCCTTTTTTGGGGGACAGATTGCACACGTGCAACTTTCCAACTCCTTGGGAAAATGCCCGTATTGTAAGAGATTCAAAAGAGGCAAGTTAGGATGGGTGCAAGCTCGGGAACACATTTTTTAAGACGATTGCTGGTAGGCCATCTAGCCCAGACGATTTTTTTAGTATTAAGAGAAGAAAGAATGCGCTTGATCTGTTTGACTTTAAAAATGATATCGGACATTTTATGAGAAACAGGGGCAACTGTTGGAAGAGGAAGATTAATAGGATTAAGCGTAGAATTGGCAGCAAATTGTTTGGCAAATAGTTCGGCTTTTCCTTTAAAAAGTTTACTGTTACAGTTACAGTTTTACTAAATAATTTGCAATAATAAAATTATTGTTCCCTTTAAATATAACCTATTTAGAGGTCTATTTAAATTGTGGTTGGGTTAATTGTAAAAAAATATCATGCTAAAAACACTTATGTAAATGTATAATATGTAATAAGGGCCAAATTCCTAACCAAAAATCTTGGCCTCTTAAAGTACTGACATCTAAAATTAACTTGGCAAGCATTTTACTGATCTGTCTGTATTAATAAAAGTCCTTTTTTATTAATGCAGAGAGTTTTTTCATTATTACAGACAGAAAGTAAAAAACTTGCCAAATCAAAGTTGTAATTTAAAAATTAGTTTTTAGTTACTTAAAAATGATTGGAGGATACCAAGCAAAACTTTAAGTACCAATCTAAGTGTCATTGAAACCATTGTCTAACACCTTCAAGAAAAAATGGAAACTCTCTTTACAAAATATGTAAAACAAACACTATTTCGATATCTAAACATATTTGTTTAAATCACATTTAATAATACCTATTTGTAATTACTTACCTCCACCACATGTAGAAGAGCACAGCGATGCATATGTCAATGTCCAATGATAAAGTGGTTTTGCACAAGAAGATCCATCACCTCCGCATACTCCGCATTCATCAACTTGTTTTGCTGATCCTATTTTTAGATCACAACCCACTCTCTAAAATAAAATTAATTTGTTTGATGTTTGGCGAAGTTAATACATAATGATTTAAATATTGAACTATTAAAACAAAATAAATTCTTTAAATATTTTATGAAATTAATTTTGTAACGTAATATGCACCCATCAATATTGATTTTATCTAACATCTGCTAATTATAAAAGTCATTATTTGTGCCGATTTAGGTAGGTAAACTATGAAATAACACACTCGTATGTTATAAACCATAACCCACTGGTGAGTTATGGTTTATTACTTACTTTCTTGTTCTAAATTATGTATTTATTTCTTATCGGTATTATAACATGTGTTTAAATTACCATTAAAATTAAATAAAAATGACATAGTTTTGGATGAAGTGGATATTGTCAAATTGTCCATGTTTTCATTGGAAGTTGAGATCGAGGGATCTATTAGGCCGACACAACTCCCTTGAATTTTTTCAGCAGTTTTAATTTTCTTTTGGACGGATTTTCCAAGGTAGCCCTCCGCTACTGATGATGATTTTCATCCTCCATGGCTCTTAAGTGTTGTCATGTTGGGCTCCGCATTAGCTAGTAGAGTAACGGAGGATCTTCTTAAGCAGTGGCTGGTGTATAGTTCTTGATCCTTTAGGTTTAAATACGTAGCAATTTTTGACATGGTATTTATATCCACACACTGATTTGTACATTTGCCATTTTTATGAAATGACAACGGCTGTGGTTGGTTGGACGTGGCAATTTTTTTTTTACACAAATCAACAGAATTTAGTGGAAATCCTTCTTTAAGAATAGTAAAACTTCTAGTTTTTTTAGTTTTTGTGTCTAGCAACACAACAAATAAATAATTTCCTGTATCTTAAACATTTTCAATTTTTAAATGTGTTAAATTACTACATCTACAAGCCTCAGTAATCCCCATAATCAAAGTTACTTTCATTGGTAAATACTAACTTTGGGGGGCCTGTCGTAAAAACGTTTCGATTCATTTCTTTTTAAAGTTTTGGACTTTTTGGGTTTGTATACTTGATATTTACTTTTGTCGTTTCTTTTGTTTCCATAATAATGTCCTGGGGCACATAATTTTTATCAATTTCTTTAATTTTTTAACTCTAAAAACCGCTTTTGGCACAATAAAATCTAGCAATATTCAAAACTTATTTGAATAATTGCTAATTATATTTTAAGTTTTTTAAAATAGTAACAAACCTTAACTACTTAACATAGTCTTTAAATAACAAATAAAAAGTAAAACTTAGCAATTGTTAAAAGTTAACAACGGTTTAGAAGGTTTAACAAAATGTCAGATTTTGACAGGTTGCCTACTAAAATCATTAAATAACACTGACAATAACGTTTTTTTAAACATTCTAAACCGTTGTTAACTTTTAACAATTGCTAAGTCCATTGCTAAATTTAACAACGCGATCATCACTCGGCCGATAGAAGTATTGTAAGATTAACACACAGCACCAAAAGGGCTATCTTAAAAAAATAATATCAGGGTATTTGGGGATCATGAAATAGATGCATATAAGACTTAAAAATATTGACATTTGTCTAGTCACCTGAACTTATTGTACCAATAAATAATATTTTATTTAATTTAAGGGAAATGGTTTATTATCCTGATAATGTAGCCAAAGGTGGCAGTGCAACAATACTCAAGAAATGAGGCGTCACCAGGAGATGGAATACCAAATTCCGATGATACAAGCTTTCTTTGTACCTGTCCAATATATGCTATATAAAGTAATTATTTCAGCAGTATACCGTGCACCGAAATATTTATAAAAAAGAGCAGTATCTAGATTTTTTAAACAGACTTAGCTATATATTAATGATTGGTGGCAACTATGATGTAAAAGATACACGAACTAAATATATAGGTTAACAATAACTATAAAGGGCAAACTTTGAGCAACAATTTATTAACCAGCTAAAATAAGAAACTCATTTACCCGGCAGAATCACACACTGGACTACAGACAAATAAGAACACAGATTTAGTAATTTTTTTACAAAACGTATTATCTTTGATCAATTATATGCACGTCATAGAAAATGAACTTTGATTATCTTCACAAACTTCTTAAACTCGGAAATGCAGCTTCTAAGTTACTAGTTAATAAATAGATTGGCGTAGCTTCCAGCTCTAACCTAAAAACATAATGCGCCTGTTCCTTTAAAGACTATAAAACTTTTTAGTATAAAAGCAGATACATTTGTTAGAGGTGTCCACCAAGCTGCATGGAATAACACGCCTACAAATTGGAGAAATTCTCTTTAAAAAGATATCTGGTATCAATCCATAGCTTTAATTAAATAAACTAGACCAAACAACACTATTTAAAAAAATTCCTAATTTATAAAATAAAGCAGTTGACGACTAAAAGACTACTAAATTATAACAAAAATTCATATATGATTACATGATTTGGGCAAAAGGTAATGTGCAGAAGGCCATTAAATTTGTTCAACATCGTTTATTGACGTTGCAACGAAACGAAATTAAAAACATGTTAGAAAAAATAAACATTGTCCAAAAAGATTGCAGCATTAAAATGGCTTCACCAAAAGAGGGTGCCAAAGAAATACAAATAAATAATAAACTAAAAAACCCTTCTGTTTTGCTTGCAAGCTTGCAAAGTCTGTTACTCTGTCAGCCTGTGGCATGTAAGTATGTCAGTCTGCAGTCTGTTAGTTTGTCAGTTTGTTAGTCTCTCAGTTTGTCAAAGTCTTAGTCTCTTAGAGCCATAATTTACAAAAGAAATAAGATAAAAATTTTAAATGTAGTGCCTTATTTAAGAGGAGTAACCGACCGAATTGTTTTAGAGTGACATTTCTTTATGGAAAGGAAATAAGAAAGTTTATAATTTATGTGGGATTTTAATCATTTGTTATTTGCTTTTTAATCAAAATGGGCGAACTTTGTAATTACATTGCAGTTGTAATAAGCCTACAGGGGTTTTAAAAAGGGAGCATAAAAGGGGCTTTTGGAGAAAAAATCAAATATATTAAGTTTTATGTAGTTTTTTGGAATAAACAAATCATAGTATTTCGTCAAAATATTTAGTTTTGTTTAAAATGGGGAGTGGAATTATTTTGAAGTGGGCTTTTTACATATTTTTACTTTTTTTAGTGTTGCTGAAAACTATTGTATTGATCTTGTTTACATATTTATTATTTATATAAAAAAAGTTGGCCTTGTTACATTCATGTTTTTGGTCAGATTTTATCGGCAGATTTTTGTTAAAAATGTATTTTGTATTAAAGAAAAAACCTTTGGGTAATTAATTTTTCAATTAACTTATGACTTGCGTTCCTTTGTTCAGTATAAATAAATTTCTTTATAAAACATTAACCATATTCAATACCATGAGCATTTGCTGTAGAGTTCAGTAATACCATATGCGAGTTTAGCTTTACCTAAAGTCATATACAATTTAACTGTTCCTTTTAGTAACTGTTGTATGGAGTCTTAGAAAATTAAACGGTTAAGGTTTTAATAAATTAAATTAAAATAAACCGTTGCCGGAAATTTTGCTGCCAAACGTGGTGAATGTAATATTTGATATGTACATATGTTTCCTCTATTATTTAAAACAATACATTTTTTAATTTACATTAAAATATGTAAAACAATAAATGCCTATGACACTGGTTAGATATTTCTTCTAGGCTATCAAAGCATGTGTACTCTTTAATAGTATATATATTTTAAAAGTGTAATGATTTTATTTTAAAATAAATTTTATTATTAGTTATTTAATTAGACTAAAATATAGTTAACACATTGTAACTATATCTTAAATAAATATTTATTTTTCTAATATCTTGCATATATTTTTATTCTTTGAAAGCAAATTGCAAAAAAGCGGTTTTATTCGGTGCTGTCTCGTGCCTTATATAAAATTTTCAAATTTTCAGCTTTCTCGACCAAGAAACGACTTTTAAAAAGAATTGAAAAACGTATTGACAGATACATCTCACGCAACTTAATATCGTGATAAATCCATAAATGCGAATAGGGATATACAGGGTGTTCGTAAAACCCCTTTTACGAAGTCTTTAACTAAAAGTATTACCTTTTATTAAAACTATTATGTTAATGATACGAGAAAATTCCTTATTTTCATATCTAACCCCACAGAAATTAGTGGACAAGTGACGTTTTTTCAGAAACGGTTAGGTTTAGTGACATAAATGAAGAGTACTTAATTTTTAGTAAAGTTCCTTTCAATACGAAAAAATGGGGCCATAAGTGTGACAGCTAGTCCGTCCATGAGTTGTAAGTAATCCACAACACTTCCTTTGATAGTAATTTAAAGAGTCTTACTTGATATTACACCTTATTAAAATAAAGTTGTAATATTCCTGGTGGTTCAATAATAATTTTTAAAAAACTTGTTTTGATTGGATCTCGTTGGGAGCCAATATCTTCGAAGAGAAGACCTATACGAAAAAAGTTTATAATAACTTGTAGTATTATTATTACTTTTTTTATGTCCGGGAGATTTTCCACATATTTCCAGATACCCTGTATATTTTTATATCAACCTATATACAGAGTGTTCCAAAATTAGTGAACAAAACTTCAACCCTGTAATTATTGGTCAAAAATAACATAACTTTTTCCTATAAACATATATTGGCAAACGCTCCCTAAAAGAGCTACGCCCCGCCCGTTCAAAGGGCTACACCTAAAGATGTTTTTTTCTAATTATTTCCGAATCGGTTTTAAATAAAATTTTAAAACTTTGGGATAATACTAATTTTGATATGCTGAATTTAAATATGGATACAATAATTTGATTACTTAATCAGATGCGAATCATTTACAGGGAGAGCCTGAAAATTAACTCAAACATTTTTCCTTCGACTTCCTGGTCGGTATCGCTAGGACTTACTATTTTCGAGTAAAACGCATTTAAAAATTACATATTTTTATCAAAACTTAGTAGCAGAAACAAAATTAACATAATAATTGCTATTGACAACAACAGTTGTTGTGATAGATTAGTTGCCATTTTGCTTCCAAATTCTTGATATTTTCTCAATTATGGTAAACTTTTTAAACCGTGACAAAGTCGATATTTATTTTATTTACGGGTATTGCAATGGTAACGCCCATGCCGCTGTACCAGAGTCCCAAAGGACGTTTCCTGCACGAAGACTTCCACATTGAAAAGTATTTGTCCGGTTACATAGAAACTTGCTGGAATATGGATCCTTTAAACGTGCTCAAGGACAAGGAAGACCTATGAAAACTTATAATAATGAGCTAAATAGAATTGAGAAAAACCCCCAAAAATAACTGAGAACCTTGGAAACTACTACCATTATCCCTAAATCAATGCAATGAGGTTTATATACTATGCGATATGAATTATTTTAAAACATTTTTTGATTGAAAGAATGACTAAGATGCATTGATTACACCCTTTTCATTATTAGAGGGTACAAGATTTAAGAGACGAAGATTTTCCAGCTCGGGTAGAATTTTGTCGTTGGATTCTAGACCACCCAAATTCTTCAAGAAAACTTTTGTGGTCGGACGAGGCAACATTTTCAAGAGGTAATGTATTCAACAACCGTAACACACATTTTTGGAGTGTCGAGAATCCGAAAGTGGTTCGAAGAACCAACTACCAACATATGTTGTCTTTTAATTTATGGGCATGTATGATAGAAGATAAGTTGATAGTTTACCAAATAGACTAACCGGTCGTCATTATTTATTTTTTTTTAAATAATCTGGGAGAATTACTAGACGATGTTCCCATCAGCACACGGCTAGAAATAATTTTCCAGCATGATGGGGCACACCAGCCCACTCTAGACTAATTGGTGAGAAACCGGCGGGTGAATAAGTCGAGGTGGTTCAATAAACTGCCCAGCGCAATTGCTCGACCTTAATCCTCTGTACTATTTTCTGTGGGGTAATATATGTAATTATTTATACCACAGAAATTATTACCCCAGAAGAGCTTCATTGGCGAATTATCGCAGCTTCAGATCTAACTAAAGGAAATCGGCTTAAAATTCTTAGATCAACCCAAAATATTAAAAAAAAATAGGTTGTGCATTCAAGAAAATGGAAACTTGTTTGAACATTTACGTCAGATAAACTGGTATTTTTTACCTTGAATACATTTACCCTAGTAATTTTTAATTAATTACCACAATAAATGTCATTACCAAGTGTGTCAATTTTGTTTCAAGGCCTGCTATAAATTCAATTATTTTTAAATATGTTGTTATAAATACTATATAGTGCAATTTTTAAATGCGTTTTACTCGAAAATGGTGAGTTCTAGCGATACCGACCAAAAGGTTCTTTTTTACGAAAAAAACCTTGAGTTCTTTAAATCTGAAAAAAAACAAAAAGAAAATTTATCATATAAAATTTTAAGTTAATTGTTTAGGCTCACCCCTAAATGATACGCATTTACCAAGTAATCAAATTCTTGTAGACATATTTAAATTCAGCATATTAAAATTAGTATTATCCCAAAGTTTTAAAATTTTATTTAAAACCGCTTCGGAAATAATAAAAAAAAAACATCTTTAGGTGTACCCTTTAAAGAAATGTAGCTCTCTTAAGGGGAAGTTTGCCGATATATGTTTATAGGAAAAAGTCAGATTATTTTTGACCAGTAAATACAGGGTTAAAGTTTCGACCATTAATTTTGGGACACCCTGTATAGAAATTATTTAACTCGATTTTAAAAAGTTAACAAGTGCAAAAAATAACCAAAGAATTGTACATATATTTTACACAAATTATATTACAATATACTTTCTATTTACAGAAAAAAAAACATATAATTAAGTCTTACAAGTTACATTAAAATACAAGATAAGGGCCTATTGTTATGCTACTAGGTACGTATTCTTTATAAAAGAGACATAAAATAACGGGAAAATAATTACAACTAAAAACCGATAATCTAGAAAGACATTGTGAATTCACCAATATTTTATTTTCCTTGAAAGTTTTTCGACTACCTACTAAATCCCAAACGTCACTGAAAAGCTTAGATAAAGGAGCTGTCGACGCTATTCTGACTTTTTCGCGAAAACAGACAGATAGTGAAAACATATTGCTTGTTATATTGTGGCCGTTTACGTCATTCATAAACCGTCCTTATCTGTAAGTAGGTACATTTTGCTCTTTATGTGTTTGAAAAAAGGAAAATGTGTAAAATAAAGAACGTCTTTAATCTATATCTAAAATGATGGCCTCAAAAAACTGATGCAACTAAGAACCACCGTCCGCCACCGTGCACATAGGTTTTGTAAAAAAAATGCAACATACTAGAAAGATGCAATTTCTAAAATTATAAAAGCATTATATCGCCAATAAAAGGTACTGCTTAAAGAGTAAAGATGACTTTCCGTAACTGCCATCTATCCTTAGATCATGCTTGAGCAAATGGGACTTTAAAATAGATATATTTCTTGTAGTATGTGTAACCAATTTTAATAATGGCTCTTAAGTTTTCTTTGATTTTGCAACATTAGAGCTGGTGTCTATCAATAAAAGACAATGACCTCCTATTTAATAATCCGTTAGGATTTTTTGGTCTCAGAATAGGCGACTTAAATATATAATTAAAAAAGTCCAGGTAGCACTTTTTTTAAACGGGTTCACGTTGTGGACATGATACAGTCATAGGAGATCACAGAGATTTATTGCTTATTAATTTTTGAGCCAAAAGGCAACAAAATTTTCTCTTCAGGGAGGACTGGCAGGTAGCAAAATCAGTAATAAACGTAGAAAATATTAAATGGGCGATGAATTCATTTAAATCGTATAAATCGCCAGCAACGGATGACATTTACCCAATAATGTTCCAGAAAGGACCATAACGTTTACTACATAGACTGTGTCTACTTTTAAGAGGCAGTTTAGCAGCAGCAGGATATATACCAACAACCTGAAGGCTAATCAGAGTGGTATTTATCTCCAACCTGGGAAAACCAGACAGGATGTGGCAAAATCTTTAAGACCAATAAGTCTGATGTCGTTCGTGCTAAAGACCCTAGAGAAGTTTCTGGACAGGTACATCAGGGAGAACGCACTTAGTAACAGACCTCTACATAAGGACCTATAGGTATGTATACACAGCAGATAAGTCCACAGAAACAGCATTATAATACATAAGCATGTAGAGGAGGCCGAATATGCTCCTAAATACAACGAGGTACTAATGTGTACCTTCCTGGATACAGAAGGAGCGTTTGACAACACGTGCCTTACATCTATCTCAAGCGCGTCGAGGAGCAGAGGGATCGACGCAACAAGCTGCAGGTGGATGGACTGCATGCTTAAGAGTAGATCAGTATATAATTTAATTCTTGAAGAAATTCTTCTAGCCCGGGTTTAGCGAGGATGTCTGCAGGGGGCGTTCTGTACACGCTGCTATGAAACCTGATCATGGGTGCACTGCAACCAGATTGTGGGAAAAAGTACTCCTCCATACAACAAGCTAGTGACGCACACAATGTGATTGGGACACCGAAAGGAGCCAAGCAATGCCGAAGTATCACCCCAGATTAAGAACAAGTTTTGTTCTACTATGCGACGCGGAGAGGTAGCGCACACAACGCTTGTCTACGTCTGTGGTAGGAGAAAACTTCTCCTTATTCTGAGGGAAGATTTCGGCATCGCTCGGCTCCTTTTGTTGCCCCGATCAGAAGAGACTGCATGAACGACCTATTAAATGTCCCACAACTGGAAGGACACCAAACATCGGAACACGCAGAAGATCTCGTCATTATGGCCAAGGAAAATTAAACAACACTGTTAGGGATAAAAGGCAACAGGCCCTAAACGCAGTTACCAGATGGACGAGAAAGATAGGACTAAACATAAGCCCTTACAAATCAGCCACAATCACCTTCATCAAAAGAAGAAAACTAGAGGGCCTTGGACCCCTGAACCTAGACCCTAAACTTACCTGGAATCAACATATACAGAAAATAAGAAAAAAAGCGGATATGACTCTTAGGTTAATCAGACGGCCTTAAACCAAACATGGTTTATTGGTTATACACCATGGTGGCAATAACTATGATAACATACGCATCACTGGTATAGTGGACAACGATGCGACAAAGAACTGCTGTTACAGAACTGGCCAAGGTACAGAGGCTTGCCTGCTTAGCTTTAACGGGAGCAATCAAAACAACCCCAACAGCAGACATGGATTGTCTCCTGGACCTTCCACCAGTTAACCTCATATGGGAGAAACAGTTAATTTCCCATTTAATTGTGACAACACCGCCTAAATAAATTTACATCATTCTTAAAAATACCTTTACCAATTTAAAAATAACTAAGCAAACAAAGAAAACCGTTTCGTCATGATGGTTTCGTTAACTCGTGTTGATACAGCGCATCCGAAGTCTCGAGATTTCGCCCGCCAGAAAACAGGCGCATGAAATAAAAAAAGAAGAAGGGTCGGATGGCAAGGTCCGTGCGTCGGAAGACCGGGAACAGGCAGTACAGCTGTGTGTTTGGTAGAGTTAACCATGGCTGGAAAGTTCTCCAATTTTATTACGTTAGGAACGTAAATAAATGCTAAGCATTTTCGGGAAATTCACCAAAATGTTTCTATTTAAATATTTAATTTGATGGAATTTTAGTTTTAAATGGTAGATAATGCTACTTTCTTAGTGTTAGCACAAGAAAATGGGCTATCACATCTTTTTTTTGTAACCAAATAAAGTTATAAGATTTTGTGCGAGGTACATTTCTTAGCTAAGTAAACCTACTCAGGTATTTCTATTTGTCAAATCTAATTTGACATGTTTACGTAAAGTTCCAAGGTAATGTTAAGTGGTGATTAAAATTAAAGTTATGTGCCAGGGCAGGAGTGAACGGCAGTGGTGATTAGAGAAAAAGTGATTAGGGAATGGAACTGTTGGAGATTAGCTGCAAGAAAAGGTAATAGGTAAACTTATTGATAAGATAGTTGGTCAATAAAATTTTATTTTGGAATTGTTGATACGCCTCCTTGGCGTATCGAAAAAATTTGTAGCGTAGTAATTTGTAAAATTTATTTTAATAAAACTTGTGTATATTTATGCTATTCTAGAGTCTCAAGTAGCAATGGTCTATCTACAGGGCGTCCAAACCTTAAATTTGCTCCTATTAGGTTTGCAGTTCATGTTTAGCCGATAGCAGAGTTTATCGGCAACTACTTGTGGTGTTGAGGCGTACCTATTTACGTTTCCCCATTAACCGGATTGTCTTTAGGGATTGTGAAAAATCTTAACAAAATGGCGTGAAAAAATAAAATAAGTGGTTAAAGTTAAGCAACCAGTAAATAAAAAGGAATGGTGAAATAAATTGGTCTTTAAATTAGATTTGCCTATTTGACATTATGCACTGTTAAAATTAATTTCTCTTTTTAACTTAATTTATTACCTAATAAGGTTCAGTTACGTTTTTTTAATTTAGTTCCCTGAAAACTTCCAACAGTGCAGTACTCTGATAACTTATACAATCTGTTAAAATTGAGAAACTGATTTAGTTAAATCAGGCATTACATTTTAATATTATGGTTTTTATTTTAATTCTTATAACATAAAAAGGTTAGTAAAGTGTATACCATATTTTTTAAGCAATTAAAACCTGTAGATTTACCCATTCAATTATGAAACGCCTAGACAACGTATTTTTCTTTAACTGCATAAATAAGGTTTTAATAAAATTTATTTATAATGATATAAGTTAGAGTTAGTTAAAAAACATATCTGTAGTATTTTAAAAAAGGAAGATTTAGATGCTTTAAAATAAAGCCAACAAAAAACCTTTTAACGATTAATTATGAATTTATTTGCCGATTTTTATTTCGTAAAAATACACTATTTCGAAACGTATTCTATTCTGCATAATAGTGTCACGTCAAAGAGGGTTACGAACCTCCTGAATAAATAAGGAGTTTTAAAGTGTATCATCGTTGCTAAAGGGTCGATAGCTATTTCTTCGAAACCTATTTGTGTCATGGTATTTTTAACAAAGCGTAACAAAGATATTTTAAATTAATTAAATATATAATAGACACAGAGTATAATATTTTACGTCAGGTGGAAAATTAAAAATAAAATATCTTGCAGATTTTACTTTAGTTTCTAAAACAAAAAATAAATTATTTACAAACAAAATAAAGGAAATACGGTTGATACCTAGCAGTGTAGCTAAAAATGCACATAAAATTAAATTTGTAGACCTTTTAGTGTTTTAACCAATTTTGTAGGTAAGTAAGGTACGCATTAATTTCATAAGCCTAGTTTTGGTTTCTATTTTTTTTAATTACAAGACCAAAAAATAATAAAAACACGTTGGAATCTTGTTGATGTCGCAAATTCAAGACAAAAAGACACTAAACCAGACAAAAAAATCTGGAAACACGGGAACAATTATTTTGATATCGCGGATACAATAAGGTTATAAAGTTAACGGAAAACTCTTGTGGTACCAGATATTTAGGATACGTTTTAGAAAAAATATAAAGGTGATGCGGAAACAAGATTTCTTGGTTAATTATCGGAGTAACTTAAACGGCTCCGGTTCAGTGAAATGGAAATTTTCCTTTTTATCCAGTTGAGCATTTTTAATGTTAAGTATTATTTCTTATACATTTTTAAAACGAAAATTACCGAAAACAAAACATTAATAAAAATGTGGCCATTAAAAAAATCCCCGGTCGGAAAATTCCAGTCAATATATCCTGATTATTAATACCTCATGTCAAAATGTCACATACAAACAAAACTCCATGACAAAAACATCCTATAAAAAATCTCATAAAAAAAACCTATGGCAAAAACTTACTAATACAAAAACATCCTTATCTTTCCCATTATGTGTAACCACAACTAACCAAAACTAACCACAGCTAACCATCATCTTCTTATTGCTGGTACAAACACGTGCTCTGCATTTCTTTGTATTGTAATTAACACATCGCCATCAAAACTAATCACAACTAACCATTGCATAGCACGTTTTTGTACAATATGGTTAGTTGTGGTTAGTTTGGATGGGGATGTGTTAATTACAATACAAAGAAATGCAGAGCACGTGTTTGTACTAGCAATATGAAAGGTGATGGTTAGTTGTGGTTAGTTTTGGTTACACATAATGGGAAAGATAAGGTTATTTTTGTATTGGTAAGTTTTTGCCATATGATTTTTTATCTGTTTGTTTTTTGACATCTATATTAGTGTCCGGCTTTAGTGTTGGTCACATTCAAACAAAATGGGATTTTACGCCATACTTTGACTTTATTTTAAAAAAGCTAAAGATTTAGTCGTAGCCGAAGTTTTCTATCCAAGCGCCCCCAGCGAATACTAAAATTAAATTTAACAATGATGTAATAAAAATAATGTTGAATAAAACATCTTACCTATTGAACACAAAATATTTTTAAGGTTTCTAACTCAAGAACTTATACATTTCCAGTTAATGATATGATTCATATAATTATAATGGCTAAGATATTTTTACAACGTCGCAATGTGATTTATTTAAAACAATTATATATTTACAATATTTATCAACGCTCTTCAATATACAAGGCGAAGTAAATTATAATTTGCATCGGTAATATAAAAATTTTATACTTTTTTTTCAACTTAGATTTCTGGATTTATTTAAATCTTTTGATTTCACCGAAGGTTGTGGCAAAAGCCAAATATTTCGTTAATTTTATCGTCTAATTTAGTTAACACGATGACTGTGTCATTTAAAGAAATTCTGATAAACGACTTAGAAAATCTCTCAAAAGAAAAGACCTCCTAATTGATCTTTATATATGATTAAATTAAACTTTAGTAATTTTTTGTTGATTAGATGAAGTTAACTGTTACTTTTGACATGAAATAGAACCCCGTAATTTCTTTTAAATATTAATAATAGTCTTTGTAAAAAAATAGACAATATAACCAGAATAATTAAAAGATAAATTTTATAAGACATACATCCCACAGCAAAACCAAAGTAAAAACTCGTAAAAAGTATCTCAGATCATAGACATTAAAAAAATTAAGGAATTTACTCTAAAACAGCAGCAAAAATCTATAAATTAATCTAAAGACCAGTACTAAAATATGCTTATGCGTTGTTTTGTAATGCCAGACCAACAGTCCTAAAAAATATTAGTGTAGCTAAAGATCAGCTTTAAGAACAATAATCAAGGTTCGTCATTTTAAAAACCTAAAACATTATCTCGGCAACCTGCTGCTTTATTAAAAAACAGAGATATAATCTATTGATCAAAGGTTAAAACCCCAACTCAAAGTTTTACAATAAAACCCAAACGACCCCGGATTCATATTTCCAGAAAAAAAAACATAATTAAAGTTATAGTAAACAACAATTAAATGTCCACTAGTTCCCATATTGTTTTTTTTTATTCATAATTTTTATATCAGGCCAGATAATATTGTACAGTTTTTTTTGTCAAAAATTGTATATTATGCTTAATTTCAACATTGATAAAGTTTGTTAGAAAGATGTGTTGTAAATATACTATTGCTGAAGAACTTCGGTCAAAGCCCATACGCAACAATAAATATTGTTGCGTAACCCCTTATATAAAAACACGGATCGTCGTTTTATACCTCTCTATTAGCAATCAGGGTAATATACGTTCAGAGTTACTCACAGCACAGGGACCTAAGCTGCTGTTGGCATTCGCAGACGATATTAACGTAGATTGTAGAAAGCTCCACAATCTCCGTAAAGGACATGAATAACAAAGTTGACAGAGCCACGAGTAAAGTAGGGTTAAAAGTAAACGAGATACATGTGCATAAACAGAACACAAAGGCGATACAGAATAGGCCAAAACATCACAATTGGCACCCCCAATTTCAAAAGAGTGAAAGGCTTTAAGTATCTGGGAGCAGTAATCACCGCAGATAACGATATCACAGAAGAAATAAAAAGCAGGATACAATCGGCAAGCCGATGTCTGTTTGCACTGGTTAAACTAATGAAATCAAAAAGTCTTACAAGAGCATCAGAAGTTAAAATCTATAAAACCATTGTCAGACCTGTACTAACGTATGGGTGTGAGACATGGACCATGACAAAAGAGAACGAAGAAGGCGATTTAAGCGTAAGATATTAAAAATTTTCGGACCCTACCAAGACACTACCACAAATAAATATAGAATTAAAACAAATGCCGAAATTAGAAGGTTGAATAAGGATGAGGATGTAGTACAAGAAATCAAAAGTCAGAGACTAAGATGGGCAGGTAACGTGCATAGACTACAGGATAAAAGACTGCTAAAGTTGATATGGGATGGGTTCCTACAGGAAAGAGACCACCTGGCAGACCCAAAATGCGTTGGAGAGACAACATTGTGTCAGAGCTCCAAAAAATGAAAATCCTCCTCGAACATAGAATGGTGGACGATGGAAATGCATAGAAAAAGTTGTACATTTACCCACCCAGGGTTGTAGTGATACCTGATGATAATAATGATAATTAATAGACGTTACTATGGTAACAACGAAGAAACGTAACTTTGCTAACTGTGTCATTGTCTTTGTCATCAAATGAACCGACCTTGTGAAGCTTCCTATCGCCTTTTTTACTAATGTGGAAAAGAATCGAAAAGTTCGAAATTAACTGAAATAATTATTTTAATACAGGATGCAAGAGAAGTAGAAAAATGGTGGCTCCAACGCCCTAAGGGCACTTTACAATATTTGTGGGAATGGGGAAAAACTAAGGTAATTTATTTAAACAAAATTAACCTAAACTAACTTTCTACAATTCTTTGACTTTAACACATAAGTCTTTAACTCCTTAAAGATAATAACATAAATTCGATTTATTTAAAGTTTCCCTAATAAATAAGATATAAATAAGAAAAATGTGACTGCTTGAGAAAAATGGAAAATACCTTCCATGTTTAGTACGTTAAGGTTATGAAGGAGTTTTAAATTGATTGTAGTAAAACCGTTTTTTTTAAACCCCAAGTCGTTTCTAGTTTTTACTAAGTCTTTAATGACACCTTTAATTTAAATAAAGTTAAAATAATATTTTTATTTTAATATACAAACGATTTCAGGCTCTAAGTTAATTTTATATATTTACAGAAACCTAACAAACCCAGTACAGTAATTACAGACATTTATAGTTCACTAGTATAATAATACCAAAAAGTTTATAATATTCAGTATATTACTTTTCAATTCCCAAGGAGCTTTTTTCTTAAGAACATAATAAAATCGCATAATCGAATTCTGTATTTTTATTCTTCTAAAGTAAGCAATATTCTTATTTCATCTGGACTCGACAAACCGCAAAATATGCATTTAGGATCACACAGAAAAATAATATAAATGTAAATATACAAATTTAAATAGAAATATTGGAAAAATATCAGAAAAATACGGGTAGATAACGCGGACGAACAAGAGGCTTAGACTCCAGACTTTTGCAAAGATTTATTTGAAGCGTCTGCCGAGAGCGTGAGTTTTCAGTTTGGTTGCGATTGACAGATACTTGCTTCAAGAATATTATTAAAAATTAGTTACAAAACCGCTGTAGCTCTATATACTACTATAGTTTTTAAAAATAAGTAGAGAATACATTTGAAAACGATACATGGACAAAGCTCACAAATTTTAAAAATTAACTGGTACCAGTTTGGGAAATAAAAAAGCGGTTTTACATCAAAGACAAAACATTATCCACTTTGTCGTGATACCTAAGATGCTGGATAGATATCTGGTTACATAAACGTGACAACAGTGCTTTAATAAATTTAACACATCCCAACATTCAATTCTCGGAACTCCGCTTCCAATATAAATTTGAGAAATAAAAGGAAACCAACCGTGGCTAGGCAACACGAATTTATCGACATGTTTCCGCGAACCGGTAATGCGTGACAGGTGGACGCAGCTAATAGGCTCTCGAGATTTTGCTTGCGAAAAAACGAGTCGCATCGTAGGCAATACGGCAGCTCTCGGAGGTGAAAAGACGACAACAGATTTCAATGCAGTAAGACTTCCCGTTTCAAAGAAGGATGGTCTGAAGGTTTGTTCTTGTATTTCGAGCGTATTACCGAAACATTCTATTAAATTCCAGTAAGACTTCTGGCTTCGAATAATAAGCAGTGTCTGAAATTCTCCGCATTTCGGAAAAATTACCGAAATGTTCTATTCTAAAGTAAGACCGCTCGTTTCAAAGAAAGACGGTTTAAAAGTTTTTCTTGTATTTCGGGCGGATTGCTGAAATATTATAATAACTTCCTTGATGAAAATTTAACATTCTCATGGCAGCATAAATTAATGCCTTCTTTTTTCTGTAACTAAATAAAGTTATTAGTTGTTCAAGTATTTCGCTGTCAAATTTAATTTGACATGTAATTGAGGTTAAAAGGTAGAGTAAAGTGATTCAAAAGAAAAGACAGGATTGGCCTTCAAGTGGAAGTGTTGTAAGAAAAGGCGAGCAGTGAATGAAAAGAAAAGTAACTAGTGAATGGTAGTTTTCCGAAAATTAGCAGAAAGTAAAGGTAATATTTAACCTTATTGATGAGATAGTAAGTCAAGATTTAATACCGGGTGTTCTCAAAAGGGTAAATGACTTCTAAATTTGATTTTAATTTTTCTAACTTTATAGTAATTAAAAACATTCTTAATCGTGCCGTAACGTAAATAAATTTGCGTTTCATAGACTCCGTAAGACATTTCGTTTTCAAAAGGCAGTCAACTAAATTTCTTACTGATTTAAAGCAACTTTTTTCCAACTTTTTTGGGTTAATTTGTAACTTTTTTACATTTTTTTTTGTAAAAGTTAGCTTTGATAAAATTGTTAACAAATTAGATAATAAGTTATTTTTAAATCTTTCAAACTAGTCCAAATATTCAAAGTGGTGGAAGAGCTATATACGTTAAAACAATATTGTAAAGATAATATAATACCAAAAGTCCAATGTTAACAACACTAACTTTGCGCTCTAATGAGGTAAAAAACGTGGGAAAATATAGATAGTCTAGAAGAACACAATTATACAAGCACTACAGTAAATAAAAAGTCTATAAATCTAAGTGTCACCGCTAGGGCTAATAAGCTAACTAAAAAAAAAGAAGTAAAATAAAAATTAGCGCTTATTTGAAAAAACATTTTACTTAAATCAAAAAAAAAAAAAAATGTCGTCTTTAGGCTGAGCTGCAGGCTGGCAGCTCCCCCCTTTCTTCTGAATGTGCTCATAATTTTGATTCTACAGTTAACGCACTCTTTATTATGCTATGCTACTACAAAAACATTAGAAAATATATTTCTAGCTCAATTCTATAAGAAATGTCGTTCGTTGTGTTTTAAAAAAAGTTCTTATTTTTAATCATATATCTATACTCGACAATATAAAAAAATTATTTTTGGAATCTTAAAACAAATAATATAAATGCATATTGATTAAAATAACAATATTAAAAAAAACATCGGGTTTAGTGTATTAACTTAAAGCGGCGCTCGAATAAATATTTAAATAGCCCGACCACAAACACAGATTCAAGAAAAACCCTCTAAAGCAGAAAGCATATAGTGCGGTTTGGACATTGAAATTAACAACATTTATACAGTGTGTCTAAAATAAGAACAAATGGTTACAGAAATCCTACAAATGGTAATAAACAAAATTGTTCCATTGATGGTCATGAGGAATTTTGGGTATTAACTTAAATTCAAAAAACGAAGATTACCAGTCTGCAAATTAAGATTTTAAAATAAATTTAACTTTAACATGTAGTGCAAAGTATTAAGGAAAACAATTTTAACACTTTTTATATATATAGGGTTCAAACCAGCATAATTATCATATTATGTGACAGGATAACACATATCAAGCTCGCAAAAGCTTATTAAATAATGACAACCAAAACTGCTAGTTTCAAAAATTGGGCTGGTCTCTCAAAATTACTATTAAAGGAAGTGTTGTGAATTACTCACAGCTGCAGAATGGACAAGCTGTGACATTTATGACCCCCTTTTTACGTCGTTTTTTTAATCCTTTTTAACCATTTTTAATTAATTGTACCATATGTGTTAAACTTTTGAATTTTACCCTAAGTTCTGTCGGGTTGATTATGAAAAAAAAAAATTTTCTACTGTCACCAACATAATAGTTTTAAGAAAAAGTTTAAACTTTTAGTTAACAACTTTAAAGGGTTTAACATGGGCTTCGTGAAATCTGATATCTTTATGACGCACGACGAATTAAGGACTGCTGTACCCGCCACAACTAACCCAAAATTCATCCTTATTTGATCACAATGAAACGTAATACTCCGTATAAGTTATTCTGTACTATCAACCGAAGTGGAATATGCCAAGGTTTTCAGGTGTCCCCCAGATAAAAATCTAACAGCGTTAGGTCAAGAGATCAAGAAGGCCAGGCAATAGGTCCTCCTTTACCTATCCAACAGTTTAGATAACGCAGCAACGCCGAAATGAGGTGGTGCACGATGTAGCAACATGTAGTACATGTTTCGACGGGTTTAAAGTGGTAAGTGCTTTACTAAATCGTAAAAATCGTTCTGAAGAACCTCTAAATAAAATTATCTATTCAGTCGTGCAGACATGGTCCAATTAAAAAATTGCCAATGATTTCTGCCCACCCATTAATTAATTGGAACTGATTTTGATGATGCAAAACAATAGTTGCATGAGGATTTTTATCAGCTCACACATGTGAGTTGTATAAATTTAATATACTACTTTTGGTAAACTCTGCTACATCCGTAAAGAGGAAAATGCTAATAAAGTTTACATTATCTCCTTGCTGATCCAATAGCCAGTTTGCAAACTGTTCACAAGTATTAGTAGACAAAGTTTTTAGTTTAAATAACGACCACTAGAGCTTTACTTTTAATAAGGAAAAAATCTCGAATTAGTCGTGTTTTCAAATATCCACGATCTTAGCAGGCGCAGAGTAGCACCTTTTTAAAGTAATTCCTAGAAATCAGATTGGGATTAACACTTTCCAGCTAAGCTTATCTTTGGAAGAGAAATAATTTTTTTAAGGTCTTGTGTTTTGACAACCGATTGAAATGAGAAAGGAGGTTTAGAACTACGCAGATGAACTACAGGAGCACCACCCTAAAATTTGTGACGTAACAAAAGACAACATAAAGTTATCCAGTGACCGGATGAAAACCAGATATTGTTTGGTTGTATATCCCAACAAGGAAAAAAGAGTTATCTCCAAAACTGAATCAAGCATGAGATGGACCTTACAAACTTATAAAGAGGATTAACGATTTGGTATATCAAATCCAACGCAGTCCTAAAAGTAAAATGAAAGTTGTTTATTGGGATAGACTGACTAAGATTCAAAAGGGGGGAAGTGTTACGAAATGACAAATAAAAACAGTTATATGGTAGCACCCTCAGTAAATTTTTTTAAGGAATAATTCAGTATTTTATAAGAAGTATTATAGAAAAATAGTTAATGTTTCTGGAATTGTATAAAACATTAGGATAGATATACAGGGTGTTCAAAAAATAAACGGAGATGTTTTAATGGGCGATTCCTTGTTTAAAATTAGGAGAAAAAGTTTCTATAAACATGGGTCCATAAAATGCACAGTTTTCAAGAAACAGGGTAATAATTAAAAAAAAAAATAATATTTTAAAAAATATTTACTCTTTCTTCTTTTAAAATTTTGCAATATTATTTGTTGTATTAAAAGGCTAATTTAGCCCTAAATAGATAAAAATTATAAGGTCCAGTGGCGTCCCGGGGAGCATCTTAGCGAATAAAATTGGCAAAAAAATGTACGCCACTGCCTTTTTTGCATCTTTAATATTTGTTGTTTGATTAAGCGTCTAAAAATACAACTTCTTTACCTTTTGTATTTTTTTCGTATCCCATTTTGTTTTCAAGAAAAAAAAATAAAAACGGTTTCATTGCATGCCACTGGACAAAATTGGTTTATTTATTTTTCCCAAAAAAATCACAGGTGCCTTGGAAACCAAAAAATAATTTCTGCATGGAGGTTTGACACTGACAAGCGTCAGTTCTTCTAGAAAATAGTTATTTACCTATTTTCTTTGCGAAATTTCTCTAAAAAGTTTTTATCTCGGTTTTTGTGATGGAAAATTACACTTTTGAGGAAATGACAGACATGCATGTAATGTATGCACGTGCTTACATTAAAAAAATCACAGGTGCCTTGGAAACCAAAAAATAATTTCTGCATGGAGGTTTGACACTTTTGAGGAAATGACAGACATGCATGTAATGTATGCACGTCCTTACAGTAACTGTTATGCAGCGAGGCGCCTGTATGCAGAAGCGTTTCACCAACGACAACTTCCAGATAGTAAAACCTTTAAGAGCGTAAACCGTAGATTACGGGAAAGAGGTAAATTTTCTTATTTTTTTTTGTAATGTTTTTGACAATAATGTTATTTAGGAAGTTTTGCCATTCCTACCAATGATAGAGGCCGGCTGAGGTCCGTAAGAACGCCTGATTTTGAAAAGGCAGTTTTACGTACCGTGGAACAAAATCCATGTTATAAGCACCAGGACTATAGCAGCTCGATTAGGGGATAATCATTTCAACAGTACTGTGTGGCAGGTTCTCCCCGAACAACTTTGTATCCGTATCATGTTCAACGTGTGCAGGCATTACTACCAAGAGATTTTCTGCCCCGTTTGCAGTTTTGCCAATAATATTACGAAAAGGTTAAAAACAGAAATTTTAATAAAACCATACTTTTTACGGACGAAGCTGGATTTCGGCGGGATGGTATTGTTAATTTCCATAACACTCATGTATGGAGTGAAGAAAATTCTCATGTTACTACAATGTC